>CAJNIZ010043371.1:0-30647 GCA_905231905.1 Symbiodinium pilosum
GGAGTTTAGACAATGGCTCAGATGTCCTTCTTGGGGTTCTGTCCTACATTTGTTTAGAGTATGTCTTGGGTCATTCCCCTCCCAGTACTCTTAAGTGTCTTGAAAGAGAGTCTTATTAAGGAGGTATCTATAACCCCTAGTTGCCAGAGTGGCAACTGTTACTGTATGGGGGAAGAACTCAAAATATATTATCCCATAAAGGTTGTACATGCCGGATCCAGGAGGAGCTCGCTCGTTTTTTCATACGTCCGCGTTGCCCATTGTTGCACAGCATAGTAACGGACAATGTTGTGTTTGAGGTTTTTGGTTTCGGGCTTAGGGCCAAACACCTGGGATCTAGTGTTCTTGCTTTTTGGTTTATCCTTAAATTGGAAATCTTGCAGGTTCAAAACATGCTGCAGAAGACCTTCTCGAAGGACAGCGCTTCATGAGGCTGTTCATGAGTAATGTAGAGGCCCGCAAAAGCTCCTTCATAATCTCTTCAGTATTCGGTGCCAGCCCTGAGCAGCTGCTGTAAGACTAAGTCGTGATTAGGGTTTGGGGAGTTTTTAGGGTTTACGGCTTCCATCCCAGAACCCGTACGTAGGCTGTATACAGCATCCTGTAGCTGTAGGCTGTAGATGCCGCTTGAAGCGCAAAAAGTGTGAATCTAGACATGCTTCGAACGGCGACTACATTCAGAACCATTGAGTAGCATATGCGGGCTGGGGCTTCAGGCTGCGGAGCAGATTCTTGATGTGGCCTTGCGCGAAACTTGAGTTTTAATTTCCGAGCACCGCTCATGTACGCATAGTCTCAAGGCCTAAAGGCCATCACTGCAAATTCCACCGCTGCAGTACCTACAGCGCCACATAAGATAAACAGAAGTGCACGCACGTGCCCTGAACAGGTTGATTTAATCTCGTTGTCGGGAAGGATGATGTATGGCTCCGTGTGGAGCACGTTGGACAGATGCGTTCTACTCAACTGAATGCCTTCCCCATCCTTCCCCTATTTGCCACAACCTAAGCCCTCCAGCGGTCCTATAGCCCCAACTAAGGGTACTGGGAGGGTCTTTCCAAGACATAATTTTGCAAACAAGGACTGCGCCTTTAGCTGTACATGTTTGCCAGCAGCACTGAGTACGCGTTTGTCGCTCACGGCAAACCCCTTGAAGAAAGATGAGGAAGAGGTATATATTGTGAGAAAACACCTGCATTATAATTTAGATATACAGGATCTTGCAGGGTTATAGATTAAGAATATATATATGTATATATATATATACGGTATACAGGGGTTTGTCGGATGTAGAGGGAGATGTAGGGATATGCAGGGACATCTTTTCCAGGGTCAACGACGAAATACGTTTTGAGTCCTCCCGGAGAGGACACGGCAGCCGGTGACAAGGTTTGGGTTCGGGACTCGGCCAATTCCATGCTACCGGCGCGGTCCCTCTCCTGCCTCATGCGCCATGCACATGGCCTGGGTGAAGTCTCAACACTATGACCCATTAGAAACTGAATCCCTCTGTGGTCCGATGAATCCGAGGAAGCCTTACACACATACATCGAAGATCCCATAAATGCTTCTGCTTCAAGGTGTGGACCTATGAGCCGTCGCCAGACGATCCTCAAGTGTTCCGTGCGTTCGCACAGGCTTGGGATCGGCAATCATGGTAGGAAATGTCACTTAGTGTCATGCTAGCATGACAAGTAGTAGGCACACCAAAGCCGTTTTTAAGGTAGACAGCAAGCTTGCTCTGCCCCCATAAAAATCCGTTTCTCTTGAGTCAGTATATATAGTGCTGACTTGCACGGAGGCTCCCTGGAGGATGTGGTGTTGCCAAGCCGTCCTTTTGGTTTGCCACTGCACCGTTATAGATTGATGAGGATCGTGCGAGAGCTAACCGAGTCCTCAAAACCATTTTGCTTCTGGGCCTGTACCACGTTTTCTGATGTATTTCGGATATGTGGCTCATTTGATGTACGGTCAAGTGGTTTCCAGGGCACAGGTTTCATTGTTGTGCTCCATGACACATCTGGTGTCAAGCTTTGCGGAAAGGCCCAAGCGGCTTGGGGGAAACAGCGCCAGTTCTGCCAGAGGCACAGAACTGGCGGGAATGCAAGTTTTCACATGCTTTCACAGGTGCCTGCAATGGGCCGAACCTTTCACGGCGACTGGTGCCGAGGCCGAGCGTTCAAATTCGGTGTGGGTCTGTATGATGGAGGGAAGCTCGGGTACCGGGAGCTCGGAGTTTTAATTGACGTTGTGAAGTGAAGGGTTGCTTCACAGGCATGTCGGTACGCCCGCAAGGTGTTGGGTTCTCTGCCTGATGACACATGAGCACAAAAAAAGGCAGGAAGTCTAACATCACACCAATTACCAATCAGCGATACTCTGACATCGCAGTTTTCACCTCAAACCCAGGCAACAGACACCCGAAACACTTGGAAACTGCTAAACTCATAGATTGCCTGAGGAAAGAAGTTTGCACAGCGCAACGCTTGCCTGGCTTCAGCCTCAGCACGTCAGAGGCAACATTACCCTCCCCCTGGAGCATGTCCGCCCATGACACCATCCACTTGGAACCTCTGAGAACCTGCCCAGGGTTCTTAGAAGGTCGTGCATTCGCAGAAGGTATTCGGGGTTCCTAGAAGGGGTTCGGAGAAGGTTTTGGGCTTCTAAGAACCTGGTGCGCTGAGAAGCACTTAGAAGGGTACACGGATTCTCAGAGGCACTCAGAAGGGGCGGAGTGATCGGCCGGCGGGGTGAAGATGCCCCTAAGCGAGGTGACTCCTACACAGGCTTGAAAAACATGAACGGTCATTTGGTCTACATATAGGGGGACATCATTGAAGGAACTTGTAAGTTGTGACAAGAAGAGTAGTCACACAGATGGCACGGATAAGCATGCTAGCCTCTAGCTGTGGATTGTGCATGATGTCTGTAGTTCTCACAGTTGCGTCATCCAGCGCCCTGTCAAAAGCTTCCACGAAATCACACTCCTCTGGTCAGGGCAGTTTCAGTCTGGGGTACATTAAGGCAAGCTGATCACACTCAGCCAATCAGGCCGTCAAAGCCTTCCTCGAGGAGCAGGGAATGAGCGGCGGTACTTCTCAGCCGCTGTCCGACATAGCGTTCGGCAAGTTCTCTTAAAGTCGATGTCTATGTCGACATCTGCCTTGCCCTGGAGAGATGTCATCTCAAAGCGTTGGGCGCCCTTCAAGGTTCCCAAATCCAGCATCCTGACATTTTGGAGGGCCTGAAGGGCCCTGGGTTTGGATTAATACCTAGTGGTTTACTCAGTTCGCTCATCCTTGGAGGAGCGAAAGTTGGGATGATGTGGGCTTGCTGCAGCAGAAGGCGAAAGGTCCAAGGCAAGGCGGAATCAATCACGAGAAATGCTTTAAGGATGTGGCTGTATTTCAAAATGCAGCTTCCATTCCTCCAAACTAGGAGCATATCACAGATTGTTGTGGTGGCTTTTATCAGTTATCACACACTTTAAAGAATGATACCGTCGAAGATATTGCCTGTGCATCATGTGAATGGGTACCAAGTCTGAGGAGGCTCCAGGTGCGCCTAGATCAGCTTTGCCAAACCAGAATTAAAAAAGGGATCAACATAGGGACATAATCTATATGTCTATAATATACATATATACATATGCAGAAACTCGTGGGTTTGAAACACAGCCACTTGCAAGGGGCTGGTCTGCTAAGCAGCCCAGCTTGAGATGTCCAACGTTGCTAACGCGCGGAGAGCTTGGCTTTGGTGTAATGTCTCAAAGCAGCCTTCTTAAGGTATGTCTACACCATTTTTTTGCCCAGGTAATATTGGGAGAATATGGGGTATTTGAGGTATATATTGGGATAATCAAAAAGAAAAAGGAAACTACAGCCTTCTGATAGGGTATTGTTGAGTTGTTCTCAGTGCGCGCGCAACACGGATCTTCGACATCCATGCTTCGCCGAGTCAAGCTCGCATACGCAATGGCTCGGATCTAAACAGACCCTGCCAGAAGTTGAGCATCATAGCGGCTGAACTAGTAAGGCTTTGTGGTGCTTCTTTGGTCCGAAGATGTCATGTGTGGCCTTATGGCAGAATGATTACGCTTACCCGAACTGCTACACAAGCCGAAAGTTAGAATTTGCGCAGGCGATGGAGGCCTTTAAGGCCCCCTTGCCTCCTCGCGCGCCTCCTAGCTCATTATGAGGGCATTCATGCAGAAAGCTTCATGCTGCTGGGCATGACTTTGTGCTGTGGATCCCCGGAGAAAAGTTGGTAGGTGCGGGATCCTTGAAAGCGGGGTTTTAGGGATTTATTGAGTTTGAGGTTTGGGGTTGGCAGTTGAGGCTTTGGGAAAATGCATCTTCAACCAGTTTTGGCAGTCTTGGCCAAAGCCATGCCTAAGATTACGGTTCCAAAAATACCCCATCACCATACTTGGAGGGTTGGGGGGACTTACTGTAGTAAGCACATATTTATAAGGGGGGATAACCAGGAATACCATATGGCTTATCGGCGTTAGTCGCCTACTAACTAAGTCCAGCTGACCCTTTAAGTAAGACCCTGAGATTTTAACAAGGAGACTCTCGGTGCAACTTTGTCTGCCAGCGGGAGCAAGGTATCGGGCAACAAAGTTTCAGGGTTTTGGTTCATCTGCAGCTTTACATGTGTGCTTTCAGCCTTGGCTTCAGCGTGCCTTGGGTGAGCAGATTTGCACTGGTCACCATCAAGAGGTGGATCTCCACGAAATCGCATGGAAAGGGGACTCAGCAGCAAAGTCGGCTTGCTTGATTGAAGTCTAAGTAACATGCGCCCAGAGCATGAGTGTTAAGGGAGGGTCACTGACTACCTATTTCCTTTACAGATGAAAGCAAACCCTTCTGGTCCACGTTGGGCCGCGTCCGTCATACGACAGGACGCGCACCCCAAACCCTAACTCCTAGGATCTCTTATCTGTTTTATTGAGACCTAGAAGGCTTCAGACCCCCAACCCGTAGCCCAAGGCCTTTCTACCCCAGACGTGTTGAATCCAAACCCCTTAGTGCAGAACCTCTTGTGGCGCCCATGTCTTCGGCTTCCTCGGATGGCCGGGAGATTAGGTGCGGGCACCTTGTTGTGGTGCACACTTCCGGAGACCGGTCTCGCAAGCAAGAGGAGTGGGAATCGACACACCTTTCTTAGCCATCCTCCAATGCAGAACAGAGGACCCACAACTATGGTTCTGCGAGCCATAGAGGCATGCAGTGGCATACAGGCTGCAGACCCCTGTCTTCGCATCTATAACTCCACATCTGCTCTAATTGGAGTCGACCACTGAACACAACTTTACAACACTTGCCAATTAGACCTGTTGTAGCAATCCAACGAGACAAACCCTAAACCCTAAAACCCTAAACCCTAAAACCCTAAAACCCCCTAGCATTGCGGAAGGGATCCTGCGCCTGGAAACGCAGCTACTCCCAGCTTCTTGCACGGTCTCGGCCGACTTGTAACCGCGTGTGGCGAAGCCCACTTGGAAGTGAAGCCGTTTGGTACGTAAATCGCATTTTCCATTTCATGTTCCATGTTCTTTTCCATTTGATTCTCCATTATCCCAATATTAAACTATATTACAATACTACTATAACAATAATCCCTATTATTGGGACCCCCAGCGTGGTCCCAAACGTGAATCAAGACGGAATATGCATGCTGGAGAGCCTTGAACATGGCAGGCGCAGCTGTCAAAGCAGCCAGCAAAGGGGCGCAATGGGAGATTGCGGCTGGACTGCTGGCAGGTGTGCCAGTTACATCTCCCAACCTTGGACTCCACTGCTCCACACAAACCCAAGGTGGATTGTTTCCCAGTATTGCTCCAGTTATTGTAGTTTCCATTTTCTTTTCCATTATCCCCATATAACCCCAACATTACTCCAAGGGGTACCTGCCATGTTGTTCTTGTTTGAGAATGTTGTCTCTGTGTTTAGCCTCAAGTCAGCTTGTCCTGGCAGGCCTACACCAGCATGGTTTAAAAGTATCGCTGGCAGACTTTGGTGCCGCAATATCTGCATGCCCTGGTCTCAGACGATCTTTACCGCCAGGTTTAGGGTGTGGGGTTCCGCTCATGTGCCAACTGTTTGGATAGAATCTCCCGCCATTTTTTACGCAGTTAGTAAGTATGATCGGAGGAAACCTTTCTTCAATGGGAGTTTCTCCAAATTACCCCTATAAAATCCCGCGAGGCGCTGGAGCGCGACAGTGGCACCGGCCCCGGAGCAAGCGGCGCAGATTGTCCAGTTTTGGTAGTAAAGGTTCCAGGCTCTTGCAGCCTTATGTGGGAAGTCCTCAATGTCAATACATTGCCGGCTGGGTTTGGCTCAAGAACATGCAAGAACTCACAGACAGAACCCCAAATGCTGGACTGGTTAAGAGAATTTGGAGGGTGAATATAATGTCCCATACTCCACTTCGCCAGGTCTCACTCATACCAGGCCTCCACCACTTGTCCCTATTGTTGTTATTGATGTTGCCGATAGACATGTCACTCATGATATTGCTTGTCGCCATTGTTATTCTACAGTAGTGGCTACATGTTGTCATTCCCGCTTGTTTATCCTAAGTCGTGTTGCATCATGTGACCTTATTTACCCCACACCCCAGGAACCCTACGTCCTAAATCCTCTATCCTTGATGAAGGCTTCGCTAGTCGCAGGATGTCTCATGCTTAATGGTCTTTCGTGGAGAATGTATGCATGAATCGCCTATGCTTGTAGGGGCGCGAGGAGGGTATGCATATGTATATATATATATGTAGAGGAACTGCTGCAGTGATGCATTCCAGCAAGCCCTAAACCCTGGATCCTAAGCCCTAGACCCTCAACAGAAAGGTAGTTTCATGTTGTCTTGTGGATTCTACAATTTCCTGCCACCCACCATTCCCAGCAGGCGTCGGGCCTTGGTACTCCTGCAAAGCCTGCAGCTTCCTTAGTTCGCTTCATCTCCTTCAGCTGGTAGCGGACTTTGACTTCGTTAGGACATGGACCCTAGACGTAGGTAAAACAACTGCCCAAAACCCCTAAAAATAGCCAAAAGGTCATTATTCAACTTACCATTGGGGTTCAGGGAGTCCTTTACCATAGCTGTTAAAGGTTTTTTAGTATGCTATGTGCTTGGACCCCTGTACTAGTGGTCCTTTCTATTTGGGGCGTCATCAGATGCAGGACCGTGTATGACTAGGTGTTTGGCATCCGGGATATATTCAGGACCAGTGCAGATCGTCAGGCTTCAGAAGCGTTCACCTGATTGGCATTGCTAACGGCATCAGTCTTTGTGGCGCTAACAATCGCCATACCCACATATACCTTATCATAGCACAGTAGTTTCCATTTTCCGTTCCATTATCTCTATCTAGCCGCCATATATACCCTTATATAATTTAGTAGTTCCAATTATATTTTCCGTTATCCCCATCTAGCCCCCATATATACCCTATTATAATATAGTTGTTTCCATGTTCTTTCCCATCATCCCTGAGGGTCCTGCCATGAAGCCACATGCCAACCTCTCAGCATGATGAGCGTGGCCATTTTGAGATACATCTCACCAATCATCCAAACCCCTAGGGGTCCAAATAGCCAAATGTAGGTAATGTTTACAGACTTTAGGGCCCAATGTAGGTATTCTTTGTATACTTGGCTCCCTAGGGAAAGAGGATCCTAAAAGGCCAAGGTTCCCGCTGCTTCAGACATCCCATGCAAGGAGGACATACAGCCTAGAACTAAAACCTTGAAGTCCTCATACATCCTCGACACATGCCTGCGGTCTGTCTGAATCCCTCTTCTAGAAGATTTCCCGTGTGGTAGATTCCCTACATGGGGGACCCCAAATACTACCTTCACTTTATTATGGGGACACCCAAAAAGGTGTTCATAACTTTGGGGAACCCCTTTGTACCTGTATGCTCAACTCCTGAAAGCTTGCCCCCCTACGAGGCCGGAGCACAGTGTGGAGCCAGATGCGGCCTGCTTTGGGGTAGCGGCCGCTTGGCGCAGTTGGCATAGTCGTGGGCTAAAGACAATTACTTCAGTACTTTATGTGGGGGTACTATGGTACCCTACATAGACTAAGACTCTATCTTCCCTTTGGGTATATAGTATGTTATCTACAAATATCATTATTCCTAGGTTCAACCACTAAAAACTACTCAGTTGTGGCAATTGCTGTTCTTGTGGTTTTCTTTCGCTTGAGCCTTTTGTGATTCAAACCTGAAATTGTTGCACTGGATAATAGGTGATTCCACAAAACCATAGTCGTTTTTCACCCATGCTCAAAGCACAGCCCACGATCTTGAACAATTGCTTTAGGGATCTTGGCGCAACAATATCTTTTCAGTAGTGGGTCTCATTCTGGGAGCAGTTTTTTCAGGCCCCGCGGATTCTCGAAATCCAGGCTTCTTCGGTTGGTCTTCATGACACGTGATTCAAGTCGGTCGGGCAGAGCCTAAAGGCCTAACTTCTGCAGACTAGTCAAACAAGGCAAGAGCCGATACCCAAATTCTCGGCAGCAGCTTAGTTTACCTAGTAATCCCCATATATTCGCTAGTTTCCATTTCATTTTCCATTTTCTTTTCCATTTGATTCTCCATTATTGGGGGAATATAGGCAGTGCAATCAACAGTTACAATGACTCTCTTCCTTCCTCCCGCCCCTGCACGAGAGTTTCTCAGGCCGGGGCCTGTGAAAGGGCCGGAAATCACGAGCTCGCCAGCATCCTCCTGGCGGGGCGTCCAGACCCCGTGCTTCCCACAATTACGCGTGTGCTTCTCGCAGCTGTTCTAAGCAGTAGAGTCGTGTGCAATGATGGCAGCAACTAGTAGAAATGGTAGAGACGACGTAAGACAGGATGCCCATCCTCTATATGCAAACATACGCTAGTCTCTACTATAGCACCGCCATCAAGGGAGTCCTAAATTTTGGAAACCGCACATTAGCTCTTCAGTTCTGCAGGGGGCTGCGAGGCTGAAATGTGCCAAGCTCCGGGTCAGAAGCGTAAGACTCTGACCATTGGCCGGAACCTCGGCAATATTATGATGACCATGCATTCTTCTTTTTAATACTCATCTTCTTAATGACATTAGATACTGTATAGATCATATCAATATTCATCTTGTTTCTAGCATGATCGTGAATAATTTACTGTTAGTCTATTCCTAGTACTAGCATCAAGTGAAAACATGTAAAATGGAATTGAATCTGGGCTTATACAGGGATTATGTATGGGTGCGTCATGCAGCTTCAGTGGAGAATGATGCAATGGCCCCAGGGTCCCATCAGCAGTATCCCCAGCCTAGGCTTCACGAATGCGATGAGCGAAGCCTTCCGTGGATCCCACTGGGCTACAGTCTCAGACCATGATAGACATAGGGCCTCACAAAGAAGGTAAAGGACCCCCCTCCACTTTCAGGACATCGACAGCGAGAATGTATGCACCGTGAGGGGTAGCGGAGCTTTCTGTTCCGGAACAGGGATGCAGCTCAAGCGTGTGTTCATAAACAGAGTGGAGGTGAGGGTTGCTATCACCGGGCGGGTTATCAGAAGTCTCAAGATTAGGTTGCTTTCAGCTCAGGATCCTTATGGCTCATGGTGAAACTCGCCTTGACATAATCAAAGTGCCAAAGCTTGTAGACACCTGCTCAGGCAAATAGTCGGTGTCTCGTTTGATACATCGTGGTAACATACGGCCCCAACACTCTAATCCCTGTCTAACCGCTATATTATTAAGATTTGTTGCGAAGTAGCTGTATAAATCCTCAACCCTCTACTCCGCGCAAGACATACCATTGTACTACACTACACAAACGTACCAGGCACTTCCGAAAGTCCGGTAGCTGGCCCTGCGGGACAACAAGATGCAAACCGGTGGTGATCTTCGCAAGGATAGGGCCTTGCAGCACTTCAGCTCGGCCATCAACATGAGGTGGGAAAGTTTGTGCAGCTTGCCCTCTGCTATCTCCTACTGTTCCTTAGAAATGGGTCCTGATATCCTTCGCATTTTGGGCGCTGTTCGGTCGCATGCATGGAAGGAACTTTGCAACAGTTAGAGGAGCAGGGAGAGGAAAGTTGAAGAGCGCTGCAGCTCCTGTCGCGTAACATGGATAAGCAGAGAACCAATGAATCATGCGTGGTGTTTCCGCGTTCGTTTTGGTACAGAGGGTAGAAGTGATGCTGCACATCCAGCACATACTATCCAGTAGTTGGCACTCTTCGTGCATCACAAAGTGTCATTGTTCGAGTGGCCGCTGCAGGCTTGTTTCTGCTGCGTCTCAAAGTGAATCTTGCATAACTCCCTCGCAGGGTACAAGATTGTGTTGCGGCCAGGGAATCATTTCGATTCTCATACCCTGCTATAACATTGCACCCCACCTGTAGGACCAAACATTCGATGACAAAAACGAACGAGTTTCAATGTTGTCAAAGCAGAGCTACGTTTAAGAAGCAAGCTTCTACAACTGGTAGTTATTGCAAGCTCTTCTTCAAAGCTGCAGCCCCGCTCTGCCTTGAAGTTAGACATCGCAGTGCACTGCAACGCTGGAACCATTCAACTATTTCTTGCCTCTCCTCCTTCTGGCATTGCCGCATAAACTCCTGCAATAACTCCCGCAGCCACCGCTCCTGCTTCTGCAACTACGAGTATATACTTCTGCTACTGCCACCACTACCAGGGCTGCTGCTACTGCCGAGAGTACCGGTGTTTCCAAGTCATAAGAAGGCTGGTTCTGGATATCACTGCGCACAGCGCCGCGCTGGCCGCCTGCCAAAAAGGCACATCGCTCTCTGAGCCTCTACTGTAGGTCGAGTTGGGAGACACGCTAGATTCAAAAGGTCGGATCATAGAAGGGGGAGTGCAAAAGCTATGGCCCAAAGTGGCAAGTCGACTGTTGGGATCCTGGATCCCACCTGCCGAAAGTCTTTTTTCTAGCGCCTGCAGCGTGCGAAAATCCAGAACACTGCTGGCTTAGGGACCTCAGCGCCCATGGACTGCTGAGTGGTGACGTGTTCAAGGGGAGAACTACTGGCCGGCTTATCATTGGTGCTCAGTGAATCGCCGATCGTCCGCCAGATCAGTTAATGTCTACCTGGCCGAAACGCTTAGCCACTAACCTCTCCACCTCCTGTTGAGTAAGTATAGATAGAAGCCCCACGCAACAGAAGCCTGCTTCGTTACTAATATCATTCATACCTACAGAAGCCAGAACCTGATTCTCGATGTAGCTGAGCTTCTGTCACAAAGAGGCGCGGCCTGGCGTGAAGCCTTGCAGATCCTGGATGGCTTGCTGGATAAGGAGGGAAGCACCCTAAGCAGTCACATCAGGAGTCTAGTTGGGAATTTCGAGCTATGAGAAGACCCCAAGAAACTGTTCTGCGCATAAGTATGTTTATGAAATGAGCTGATACCGTGGACACGGGGTGGTAATGTCAACAGGGAGAGTTAAAACTCTTCTGATGGCTTTAACCTCGTTGGGGGGTAGGGGGACGGCACTCGAGATACCGGGATAGTTTATCGAGTTTAGATTGGCTTCCAGGGGCTCAATTTGCTTCCCACGCTAATTTCCGTCATGCCCGGAATGAGCAGCACACTCTGGTTTGTTTTTTGTTTTCCTGTGGGTCTACGCAGACTGGACACCTGCAGCAGGTTGCTATGTTTGAAGGGCAGACTTTAGGTTTAGGCCCAGTGTTTAAAGTTTACGGAACTTCTGGCCCTTTCAACTTTCGTGGGAGCTTTCAAACTCATGTGAAGAATGAACTCTCCGTAACAGTCCTCTAATTTCTATGGTTGGCTATCTGAGTGTGAGCTACTACTGATGTTCTGGCCCCTCGTGTAGGAGAATTTTAGTTTGTAGCTGGCTACAGGAGCTCTGCAAGTTTTAGTTGGCGTGGGTTTATGAGCTAGGTGGCCATGTTTTACACGCAACCTCGCATGCTTTGGCTGTTTCCCTAGCCTTTCAGAGTGCTTAGGGAATTGTGGGCTCTTCACAGCTTGAGGAATCTTTCAGAGTGCTCATAGGGGGCGGAGCACAGGTAAAGGTGCCTAAAGCTGCTCCCAAAACTTCAAAGCCTACACTCCACGCCCACCTTTTATGTGCAGCTTCACAAGGCGTCCTGAGCAGGAGAAGAGATTGCCGTTAAAGCTTGTGTGAAAAAACGTTCAAAGGCTGCCCTAGCAAGTTAGCGCCTGGAGGCAGAGGTGTCGCCAAAGAGCGCGCCGAGCCTGTTGGTAGCAGCTCGGCTCCTTTTTGGTCAGGGGCACAGTTGCCCTTCTGGTCGCTATGATGAGATCTTTGTTGATGGTTTCTACAAGTAGTACTAGTTCAACTACTATAGTATATTGGGGCAATATTGGGATAATGGAAAGTTAAATGGAAACTACGCTAGTATATTGGGGCAATATTGCACAAGCTCAAGTAGCAAGCTTGGGTCCTGGGATGTTTGGGTATGCAGGGGCTCAGTGGGATGTGTAGAAAGACTGGCAGCAGCTTGGGCCTGGTAGCGGCCAACTCCTCTTGTGATTTCTGCGGCTACTGTTGCTACAACTGCTGTTGTTAATCATAACCAACAAGAAACAGGAAGCTGGGCCATTGCCACCAAACCACTATGACAGTCTGCCGGATGGCTTTGGGCTTTCCATCTGGGGTTGAGACCTCCGCGAGGCTTGTTCAGCTACACTGGGTGCTTGCGTGCATGGTGCCCCAACCTCAGATGAAGGTCATATGGCTTAGAGTTCAGAATTGCTCTAGGATTAGGCGCAAAGGTTGGCGTTTGGGCTTGCCCTTCCACAGATGCATTGTCATGGCCATAGCAGACTGTCGATGCGGAGAGAGGTGCGATCCGCGTTATACCTCAGTGCCTTTTTTGCAGTTACAGGCCATGACAGGTAGAGACATGCTAGCTCCCTGTTGCCAGTGATGGAGATTCAGATGCATGCACCCTGCAAAATACCCTCGCATGTGCTTCAGGGATCAGGGCACCCTTCCTCAGTCCTTTTTAGAGCCTTACTTTTCATTTTCCACGGGCCTCCCTTCGAAGAATTCCCCAAAAGCGGATCTGGAAGAGTAGGTCTCAACATTATTCATGATTTGTGTCGCTGATCTTCGAGCAGTTGTTCGACCCCATGTGCTCGCATAGCACGACATATCCCTGAGCATAAACTTTTGAAGAAGAAGCTTTACAGCCCTGCAGGCATCAGCCAGTCTGCTTGGAGAGACCACAGTCCCAAACCATCCCCAAACCCTCCCTCCGTAGCCCCTTGTCGCTGGATGTCCTGCAGGCAGATGTAGATGCCAGCAGAGTCCCTCTATCTACCGTCCCACGCCTTGACCCTAAACCCCTAGATGCCGAACACTAAGCTCCTCCAACCCTTCAGGGGCGCTGGGAGCATGCTTTGAACCTCTTGGATTTCGCACAGCACCTTGCTCTCCAAAGACGAGAGGCATCTTGGCGACTGCAAGGATCATGTAGGTTTTGGTTCTCATGGAGCTTACAGTTTTGAATTAAGGGCTTGGCTTCCAAACCCCCAAAACCGGAACAAGAAAGAATTTAGCGCACTCCTACACTCAATACAAGACCTGACATGGAGATGCATGACAAGCAAAGGCTTTTGGAACTAGCTTATATTGAGGTTATATTGGGATAATGGAAATAAAAAGGAGACTACTATAGTATATTGGGGCCGTCAGGAACTGTATCTTGCTGACTTCTACTCTAGGTTTGCCGCTCCGTGGGATCTGCATAATGCAAGGTCACTGTAGAACTAGAACATGCCCTGAAAATAGCCGTTGTCCAGAGCCTTGTTTGATGTGCCAGAATTCAACTAGCTTGCGTGGGGAACCAAAGCTACTTCCTGCGAGCTTGTGCTACATCCCCTCGCCAAGAGCTCACGCAGCAGAATTCCGGGACCTGTAGTCAAGAAGCTCCCAACTTCAGACGAAGGGCCCAGGATTTGACGGTCATGGTTTTTGCTCAAGCCTTGAGCTGCTCTTATTCGTCGAGCTCAAAGAGATGACCACTGAACACATGAGTGTGCACTGAGAACAGCCAGATACAACTCTTTCTGACAAATCTGTAGTCCTTCTGTTCTCCTAAAAGCATTCCTACACTTTGAGAAACACCCTCATCTGGAGAGGCCAGTCAGCCATTCTTGGTGGCCTTGCACGGCGCAGTGAGCGTTGTTGCTGAAGCGCTGCTGTGGGAGCAGGCTGTAGCGTTGTGTGCACACAAGTTTCAGCGAAGCGTAGTCCTTTGCTACATAGAAATCAAGATAAAGTACTAGAAGCATTCAGTATGGGTTCCTGAAGTTTGCACGAACAGGGGGATCATTTTTCATTCTACTCCCAACTACAACTATCAAAGAGATCAAAGATGCAAGGGCTCCTTCAAATCCCGATCCTCACATCGCCTTCCTCACACCCGTTGAAATTCCAATTCGCGTGCCTGGTAGACATTCTGAGTTCCGCTGAAATTATCAGGTTCCTGACTGTAGGGATGGCATGGAGAAGGGGATCCATGATTCCGAGGATGCCACAACCTGAACCCCAAAAGTGTGTAGAATAATGGCCACGAGTACATCCCTGTCTGCCTCTACATATCTCTAAAGCACCTTTGAAGACGCATAATTGTCCCCATATGATCCCCACATAGTATATTCCCTTATTCCCTACTCTTACCCCCCGTCAGTTATTGGGTACCGTCTTGCGGTCCACAAAAAGCTGAAGCAAGCCCCAGCTGGCAGGCACTCCAGCTCCTGCCAAAGATGCAGGAGGCCTTTCATAGGATTTAGGGTTTATTGGGGGGTGTGTATAGGGATTTCGTGGGGATTCTATGGGGTTTACACAGGGATTGTAGAGGTTATATCGGGTATAGAGCCCAAAAATGGAGAATCAAAACCATTTTTGTTAGATTCGAGGGCTTTCGGAGGGTCGCTTGGGGCTTCATGAAGAGACTATGCAATTGGGGGGTATAGGTGGGCACTGAAGATTGGGATTCCGGCAGTTGGGGTGTTGAAAGAATGGACAGTCCAAGTTGAATCAGGGCTCCCCCAAACAACGCTAAACCCAAAACTCTAAACCCCAAATTCTAAATCCCCAAAAAACAGGAAGCAGCCCGACATCCTGGGGTCCCATTGACCTCTTTCCGCGCAAGCAACGCCACGGTGGCGGCCTGCAGCCGTATTTCCGCCTGGCGAAAGGCAGTCAGATGGCTCTTTTACATCCATGTGGGTTCTCCAGGGGTTAGGGATAACGGAAAAATAGAAACTACTATAATAATGGGTTATATGATGGGGTATGTACAGGGGCTATATACGGATGATGGAGAAAATGGAAACTCGTATAGTGTTTTGGGTGGGGGTTATATTGGGATAACGGGAAACAAAATGGAAACTAGTATTTCGGGTTAAGAAATAAGGGTTTCTATATGTGCTATAGTCTAAACTCCTTAAGGGGGGTATATAGGGGATTCTATCGGGGAATGTTATTGTAGGGTTTACTAGGGGGGATGCTAGGAGTATAGACTATAGCTCGCGTAGTGTTTGTTTGGATTTGTACAAGGATTGATAGAGCTTTGCGCACGGTAGGCAGATAGACCATGAAATATGATAACCTAAGCTGAAAGCCAACGTCCACCTTGAGCTCAAAACCTTGCAACCCTAACCCAAAACCTTACATCCTAAAGACCCTGCGCCCCAAATCCCCCAGCCGAAAGCTTAAATCCAGACTCACATATGAGCTTCCATTTTTCCAACCCTAGCATGCTTTTCCTTACCCGGACCCCAAAGGTGAGTAAAACAATGGCCCAAAACCCCAGTAAAACAGCCAGAAAGACAATTATTCTACATATCTTCAACCCTCAAACCCTATATCCTTCCTAAACCCTGAAACCCTAAACCCTGAACCCTTTGGGGCTCAGATAAAGCCACGACTGACCCTCCAGCACCAGGCCTTGGAGCTGCTTTTCACACCTTCAGGCCGCCTGGCTCCTGAGGACTTAGCCGCCTGTCTTCACTTGGTTCTACCTAGGGATTCCCAAAATTAGGGGTACCTACTATAATGGAGAATCAAATGGAAAAGAAAATGGAAAATGAAATGGAAACTGTGTTTATATAGGGGATTATAGGGATTAGGGTTTCCCAAAATTAGGGGTACCATTTTGGGGGGTCCCCATAATAAGGACTATTTTGGTAAACTACCTTTTATGGGGCGTAAATGTGGATTATATGCATATCTATATATATATATGTATGTGTATATATATATATATGTGTGTGTATGGGGTTCTTCGTGGGTATAGGGATATATAGAGTTTGGGGTTCAGGGTAATTTTGGGCTCGTAGGACTGTTTTGCTTTGGTGGGGCGGGCTTCGACTTGGGGGCTAGGGTCTAGACGCCTCCCTAGAGGGTTCAAGAGCCTCAGTTTACTGGTCTTAAGCGTCCAAGCAAACTGCAGTAACGTTACCCGGCCTCAGCCCAAGTAGTGGTTGAGATAGATACTTCATCCAAGAAGGACGAACTTAGGTTGGTGAAGTGCTTTGTTGTGCGTAGAGCTTTAGGGTTTGCGTGGATGTTGTTAGGGCAACGCTTCCGTGCAGACTGCTTGGATCTGTTTGGGACAACTTCCTGGAGCAGAGAAGAGAGAGTGAGCTCCAACGAACTATTGGCTGTAAACTAGAAGGCAGGTCCGGGATGTAGAAGCCTGCCTCAGACATTGCCCGCAATGTTTCCTCAGAGCCTTCACAATTTTTTGTGTCCATAGGCCCAGAAGCCAGAACTAGGCCTGTGATTTTGGTGATCGAGGATTTACGTTCGAGGGGTCAGTGTTGCGTCCTGGGTTGGTAAGTGGCTAAATCCTCAGCATATTGGGGTTATTTTGGGGAACCTTAAAACGTAGCGACAATTTTGGAATGCTTCAGAGTGTGTGATCCTTATTGGAATGATCGTAGCAGAATCCCTACACCCCTAAACCCTTAACCCTAATCCCTAAACCCTTAATCCCTAAACACTTAATCCTAGTCCCTAAACCCTTAATCCCTTAACCCTAATCCCTAAACCCTTAACCCTAATTCCTAAACCCTAAACCCTAAACCCCTAAACCCTCAACCCTAATCCCTAAACCCTCAACCCTAATCCCTAATCCCTTAACCCAAAACCCTAATCGCTAAACCCCGTATGGTTTCCCTGGGGGGCAAGGCCTCGATCAACGCTTCCCAAAGCATTGGTTGCCTCCTGGCCGCGAGAGCCTGCGAGAAAAGTCAGATCACACAAAGGCCCAGCTTTGATGGTTTAGGATTATATAGGGGTTTGGGGTTTTAGGGGTTTAGGGTTTAGGGGTTTAGGGGTTTAGGGTTTAGGGTTTAAGGTTTGGGGCGGGCCTAAGTGCAAGCTTCGGGATTAGCTCCAAAATCTTCGTAGGGAAGATGGGATAAGCTTTATTAGGTGTAGATGCTACTGATACTGTGAAGCCTCCCACCGGAGCCCTTCTAGTGAAGTCTTGTTGCCTGCTTTGCTTTGGGCCTGCCCAGATGCTTACTGTGCTCAAGGGCAATCGTTTTTTGAAGGGCACTACCTGTCTGTCCCAATATGATAGTCTGCCCGGAGAGACAAATTTCACAAATAGGGTTGCCTCAGCAGGAGTTAAGTTTGTTGTCCCGGAGAATTATTATCTTAGGAACAAAGCTGCCTGGCACAATCGTGCTACTGCGTAACTTTCTTTGTAACCTCTCATTGCTGGTTCCTTCTTAGTAGGGAATAAGGGAATGTAATCCCTATACAACCCCTATATATATAATATATTTCCTTATTCCCTACTAACCCCCAGTAAGTTATTAGTTATGCGCTAGTCTTTCAGCCCTAACATCTGGCTCCCCAAAACTTCAGAGTTCTCTCGAAACAATGCGCAACACGCAGTAGGAGTGCCTGGCAGTTGTCAAAAGTATGGCTGGCTTCCGTACAATCATGCTACTTCTTAAACTGCACCCTGCTTTGGGGCTCTGAAGAGGATTCCGAATTTTGATGGGCACTCACTTGTCTTTGTCTGACGTAGCAAACAAAAGCGTCAGGTCGGAGAGCCTGATGTGCAAGGCCTCCAAGTCTTGGCAAGCTGCAAAGGTGCCTTGGATGAGTTGGGCCGTCCCAGGGGCTCTACCAGTAGGAAGTCCAATGGAAAATGACATGGAGACTGGAGTTATACAGTAACAAGGGAACTGCGTCTACATCTGGAACTACCTTCCCACAAAAAACATCTAGCCCTGATACAGTAAGATATCTGTCTTTGCAGAGGTTCTAACTCCAACAGTGGGAAGGGGAGCTGGCGCCTAGCTGTTCACTACTTGTACATCGGCATTGACTGGTTGGATGGAACATTTTGATCGGTCTATGATCGAGAAAGATATAGGGCTCTAAGTCAACAGCAAAGCAGGTTTGGGTTTCGTGAGTTGCAAGAATTTAGGTCTCAGACGTAAACAGAATGTTGATTCGGTCCGAAGTGTACACTCTGCGCAGTGGGGCGTGCCTGAACCTTGAAGAGAGGCACGCCAAATGTCGACTTAAGCTGGGCACTGGTCTGCAGTAGCTGTTGCAACACACCTGCAAATGCGTAGCACCTTTGTCACTCACACATCAATATCACTGCGACACTCACTGTGGCCATCAGTATTGTTTTCGCGATTAGGATTCAGAGTTACCCCATCAAGTTTGACATGGTGGTAGAGCCCTTTAAGCGTCATATGGAGGTCCACAACAAGCTTGGACCCAGACCACAACAAGGAAATTTCATGGCAAACCCTCCAACCCACAGCCCTACTGTCATCTTATGAATCAGTTGTCTAAGCCGAACATCTAGCCACTTACTTCATGTCCAAGACGTGCATCCTAACCCCCCTCCATTGTCCCTAAGCCTCGCGCACTTATCCATACAGTTTGGCCTGACCCCTGGTCTAGAAGCTCGAACACGTTCCAATTTCTATCCCCTCATAACTCTCGTCTAACCATACCATGATATGCCCGAATTTTCCAGTAGTTCCTCAACCCTAAACCTTACAGTACACACCCTGTGTCAGCTTGCTGCTGGCTCGGGCGTGCCGTCCCTGGCCGCTGACATGGCCCCTGTGGCTGCGGTGCTGTGGCGTCCTTGGCGGTGTTTTGCAGACTAAGCTCAATAAGCCTTGCTGAACCTTACAGCATGAAAACCCAAGACATAAACCCAAATACCTGCGTGCATGCGAGTTTTGGGGGTTTGGATTTAGGATTCCAGTTTGAACTGCGGGCGTTGGGGTTTGAAGCTGACCTGTTTTGGAGATCAGCTTGTGGTGTTAGTAGATAAGACCACGACGAAGCAATTGCCAACCCAACACATCAAACAACTCTTGAAGCCATGTTTGCGCTTCACCAGCACTCAAGAGGAATGGTGTGACCCGCACCACGACAAGAAAGAAAAAATTGGATGCTTCACAAGACTTTCTGGTTCTTAGTAGCGAATAAGGGGATACAATCTCTATATGATCCCTATAAACGTAATATATTCTCACATTCCCTCCCATAAGTAGTAGTTTCCATGTTCTTGTCCATTATCCTTAGAAAGGCCCTGTATACCATTCCCTATGAAGAGCCAGCGACATCGGCACTTCTGAGGCTGAATGTGGCGTCCTTGTGCACGGACGGTTTGCGCCGGTCTGGCCCTTGATGTAGATTTCAGGTGAAAATCCCATAGGGGTACAGGTTTGGGGAATTAGGATTCAGGGCTTGGGGTTTAGAGGGATGAGTGTTTATTCATTGCTGAGGTAGGATCCTTCCTGGACTCCTGTCTCTGTTTGGGGTCCTTGGACCTCCAAATTCCTAGCACAAGACCAGGGGCTCCACAAAAAACAACATGTGCCTTCAAACCTCGCCCATCACTATGACTTGCTGGTGCTTAGTGGGGACATGCAAATATATCCCCCCTATAATTCCTTGTATCCCATTATTCCCTACAATAACCCGAATATATACCCTATTATGATGTAGTAGTTTCCATTTTCTTTTCCATGATCCCTATGTAACCCCAGTATATTCCCTTCTACTCTCAAGTACGCCCTAAACCCTAAACAAACCCTAAACCCTAAATACTAAACCGTGTATGAGGACTTTTTCAGGTTTTCTCAGCCGAGGCTCTACGGCCGCAGCACCCTGGAGCCTTGGCTGGCTACTGGACCACCTGGGCTAGTTTTTCATTTCTGGGGGAAGGTATGTATTAGGTTTTAGGGTATAGGGTTTAGGGTATGGGGTTTAGGGTTTAGGGTATGTACGGAGTACTTCAGAGATCCATACCCTTGCAAAATATAAGGTAGACCCAGGAGGGACAGCCTGATTCATAGTGAAGACTAGATTCCTGGCATCTCTCTCCAAACACCATGAGTCCAAGCCATGCCTAGGATCACTTCAGAAAGCATCGTTGTTGGTGTTGCATCGCCTAGTATATCTTCCTGCACAGTAGCTCATTGGTGGTTAGTAGGGAATAAGGGAATATAATCCATATAGAACATATTCCCATGTTCCCTACTAACCCCCAGTAAGGTAGCTGGTAATTTAGGATGACCATTTCTGACTCGGGTCCTCTGCCGCTCCATCGTGGGATTGGCACCGCCATCTTGACAGCCTAGCTTGCCCTTCTAAACTCTAAACAACCCTTGTGGAGATTCTACGTCACTCAATTGCAATGGCTCAAAGCCAAGGAGCCCTTGCTGCAGTGCCTCACTATGGCACAACGCCGCTTCGGCTGGAACACTCAGGCGCACGTGAGCGAATCGGGCTCCTCGGCCTTCTCTCATTCACGCGAGGATTCCAAAAAATGAGTTTAGTTAGGGATCAATAAATGTGATAACAGTAGGACTGCAGTATGCTTGGGTGGACTTGTTTTGTGAAATTGCCGCACAAGCTCTAATTACTCCTAGCTCCTCGCAGAGGACCAGCAGAGAGGTTGCCTTGAAGTGGTTCCAGTATTGTTCCATTTTTGCAGATTGGGCTGCATGCAAGAAGTATTCTTACTGGTTCTTTGTAGGGAATAAGGCCGTACAATCCCTACATAATCCCCATACAAAATGTTGCCTAATTCCTTACGATAACACCAATATTTTTTATCATGTGGTAGTTTCCATTTTCTTGTCCATTATCCCCATGTAACCCATTTATTCCCTACTAGCAGCCAGTAAGTATTGGCTTTGGTTCCTGTCATCATGTGGGTTCAAGGTTGAGCTGTAAGGGCCCTTGCCTTTGAGATCTAGAAGTGGTATGTGCAAGCCGTGGCAGTGTTGTCCATCAATAGGATGTTCAGCATTTTATCTTACCTCCCGTAACCAGACAGAAAGCACAGAACTTGAGGGGAATTACTGAGCTGCTGCTAAGGAATTTCAATTAAGTCACCACAATATAGGTACAGAGTAAGGTTTCGTCACCATAGTAACTTAGCAGAAGTTCCTTGACATTAAACCAGATTACTGAATTCCTGCAAACCAAAACTTGCCCACGTTTTGAGGCTTGGATGGTTTGACAGACCTTGGCCTGCTTTACGGACGTCTCGTGCCGGGACTTAGTCAGAAAGGCCAGCTTAACTTTGATACATATACAGATAGGTAGATGTGAATATATACATATGCATATAGGTAGAAGTACATGTAGACAGATAGATGCAAGTATATCAGTGAAACCAACCTCTACTTACGGGGCCGGGGTGGGGGCCATTTTCAAATTACCGCATGGCCACGACCTGATTAATCATGAGATGCTAGAGGCCTTGCCTGCGCAGTTTCCCACTTCACCATGCAAGCATTTAGCATATCCTTGTTGCTGAGCTTGTTCGTAAGATGAGAGCCATCACAAAAGGAGACCGCATCCTTCCCTGAAGGTGTTTCTTGTTCTTTGCTTAATTCAAGACCACCGTGCTAGATGTCGCTACACTTGGATTGGGGGCGTCCCCTAAACTGAACATCCCCCAAATGTGAACTCTAGCGTCTTCCTTAAACTCCCAACCCAGGGGCACAAAGCTTATAGTTATTGTTAATCAAGGGTCTACATCAAAGCCGAACTCCGATCATCACTCTCCGGCTTGAGGACGCCGAAGGGCAACCATCAAGTCCGGGCAGTCCAGTTGGACGCTTTGTCTGTCAGCAAAGAAATTGCTTCTACTTGATTCCAATCATTATTGTGTGAGTTCTAGCGAATGACATCAGATTGGCTGCGGCATCCCCAGTGGCGTGCAGCATCCTGTTCTCAAGGCCTCGAAAATGAGCGGCGGGCTTGTTTTTTTTAAACCTTAGCCGCCATACCAACCCAGCGTCCATTTAATTGTTCGGGTTCTGTTCCTTCATTATTGCCCTAGTTGACCCCTAAACCCTAAAGGCTATATTTTTTTCCATTTACATAATTTGCCTTTTGATTCTCCAGGTGATTCCCCATGATTCACATTACTCCCAAAAGCCGTAAACCCAAGGCCCTAAGCCCTAAACCTCCGACGAGCCAAAATGGCGCACACGGCCGGCCTGGCAAAGAATGCCGCTGGACAGGTGGGGACCTTACACTTATACCCTGGACATCCAGGTAACTGATTCCTGTATGTGTTTGCCCTGCGTAGTTTAGGGTTTTCTTTTTGAAAAACCTGTAGTAGCAAAACCAAGTGGAATCCCAACATGTCTGCAGCCAGACAGAATATCAAGGACTGTCAGTCCTTTGGAGAGATGTACTGGAACCGACAGATCAGTTCTGCATGCCAATGACAATGCGGGAGCAAGACGGGAGTGCCCTCAAAAAAGGGGTATGTAAAGGGCACCGGGAGATCTCGTGAATATACCTTTCTGTTATTTATCCCGTATTTCTTTCAGAAAGTCCTGGATGAGGTCGAGGGCTATGAGATCTTCATCAAGTTCTTGCCGCCCTCGGCCAGCGCCACCTCCCTGAAGCAGTTTTTCTCCGAGGCAGCCGAACCTAGGATGGTTTCCATACTTCACCCGAGAACTGGGACAGGTTGGGTGCTGCCCCCACTCACTAACAGTTGGATAACATGTATAACGTAAATGCATTATGGTATATATATATATATTACATATATAGCCCTTAATGTGACCTTAATTATAGACTGTGAATAGGTGGGGGCAGTACCCTCCAGTGGACATGAGGTGTCCATGTAAGCAGACGGCACTTCGCCTGAGCCCTTGCTCAAGTTTCTTGTTCAAAGTGAAGGGATCCTGGTGATTTGCGACATCATGACATTGCAAGCCTCATCAGATGCCAGACCCGTCCTTGGCAGGCAGGCGAGATAGCAACGTGGATGCATTAGATTGTTTCTGAGCTGGGGTCACCCTTCTTCATGTACAGGACCCGTCTTTGATGGACCCCCTTACTCGGAGGGTCCCTTTTGGCAGATGAAGAAAGCTGAGGTCGGCGAGCCTCGCATTATGCTCGACAGCAAGACAGGGAATTGCAAGGCGCACGTCACATGTCCTTGGAACGGTATTAGTCGTAATGACTTGCCTTGTTCCTTTCTGTCAGACACCACGAAAGTATGTGACAACTGGTCTTGCGTCTGCTTGGGAACCTTAGATTCAGAATATGATTATGTGCAAGCAGCCACTTCGCTGCGAACCGTCCGTCAAGTACTCATGCTTTTGCCTCCAGTCCTCGGTTTCTATTTACGCGTCAACGTCTTCATCTCTGAAACCACATGCTCAAGCTAGCACGTGGGGGGTGTTTGTGCAAGGGAATTGCGTGGATAACGTTCGCAACGAAGCCGGCCTTCGATAAGGCCGTCAGCCAGGAGCTCTGCTATGCAGCGTGGGAGGGAGGAGCATAGGATCGTGATGACTTTTAGGGCTTTAGGGGTTTAGGGTATAGGGTTTAGGGTATATAGGGTTTAGGATTTAGGCTGAAGAAACCACCCTTGGTGTCAGTACTTGACGCGGATGGTATCACCGGTCTATGGGAGACTCGCAGAGACCTAAGGGCATGTGTCACAGCTAGGAACCTACCAATCTTCCCAACAGTCCTTTTCATTGGAAGCTCCGCCTCCAAACCCAACCCTCCTTTTACGTCCCTATATATCTCCCTTATATCCCAAAATGTTCCTCTCTATCCTGATATCGCCCCATAGAACCGCTATATGAGCCATAATCTAAACTCCTGAAATAAAGTGGATTATGATTATAAGGGATTATGTAGGGGGTACAAAAAGGGGTTTGTAAGGGGAATACCAGCGGTTTAGACCCTAAACCCTTGACCTCCTAAACCCTTACCCCTAAAGGGTCATTAAGGCTCATATGTCCACCCTAAACCCTAAATCCTAAACCCCCCTTTGGGGGGGACGGACTCTAAACCGAGGCTGGACTGGGTGCAGCTTTGAAGGCCGCAAGCTGGAGATCAAGGCTGGAAAGCAGCTGCTTGGCTTGGCTTGAGGATGGGTGGCTTTGGGGTTTATGGGCTTAGGGCTCAGGGTTTATAGGGTTTGGGGTTTAGGCTTTATAGGGTTTAGGGTTCATAGGGTTTACAGGGTTTAGGGTTTATAGGGTTTAGGGTTCGGGTTTAGGGTTTGGGTGGTGGCTGAGCTGGGAAGTCTTGGTTTCTGGCTTGAGAGCCTACTTATAGAGCCTATAGGGCTTAGGGTTGATTGGGCTGATTGAGGATGAGAGGGTGAATGCTGGGCCTGAAGGGCTACACCTGCCATGGTCCTTAGGCCCTTTCTGTGGAGCTTGCAGTTGGGGAAGGTTTGCCTCTAAAACAAGCTCCTGTCAGCCTAAGTTTGGTCCTCGACACTATTCATGTATGTCACCCCTGCAACTACAGCTGTTGGGGCTTGTAAGGTTCCACACCGGCATCCGGCCGTCCGTGCAAGCCCCTGGCACGCACACCCCGGCACTGTGCGAGGAAGTAGCCGGCGCCTCAGATCCGTAACGCTCCGAAAAACATGCAAGTGGCAACGCTACAGGTCATGGCATCTGAAAGCTGCAGGTAGGTCTTTCAGATGTTGCAATCAAAGCTTTGGTTGAGGGATGTTGACAGTTCTACCACCACAAGTGTCGCATTCTAACCCTGGAGCTCAATATGCACGCAGACTCAGTGTGAGCCTCTCCATCAAAGATAAAGGGATCAGCTACAGTCATTGGTCTAGGAGTTCGTTGCGAGGATGTCAGCTTTACTCAAGCACGAAACTCTCGTAGAATAGTTTGAAGAATGCTTGCAACCTTTCCTGCGCAATGCTGAATTGGGGTCTGGAGCCTTCGTAAATTTTGGAAACCTTTGGAAGGGGCTTGTACGCATAAGGCCCATCAGGGTTTAGGGTTTAGGGTTTAGGGTTTAAAGAAGAAGATCTAGTCTGCAGCCGCAACACTTCTCATGATGATGACGCCTTCAGAATGATGTTGGGCAAAGCTTGGCCTTTCCAGTAGTCTAGCTCTACTGCCAATTCATGGCAAGAACAGCGCTGCCATGATGATGCCCGTTACATTCTGCCAAAGGAGTATATATGTATATATATATGTGCAAGAATTGGGAAGACGCCTCGGGGATTCGCATATGACAATGTTAAGATTTCTTGCAGACCCAGGTCAAGAAGCTGGTGGCACCAAATCCAGGCCTCCGGGCAGAGCGTGCTAAAGTGATCACGCAAGGGCCGAGGCAGAAAGAGGACTAGGGACCAATCCCCCGCTTAGTTAGCACCCGCACTGATCTTTGCAGATGTTGCGAAATTGCAAGAGCTTACAAGGAGCACCTCATTTTGTGTCAGGTTGTACAGATATGGCCGCATTTTAGAACACGGGACTTTTCTAGCGGACCTTTTAAGGGACATGCTGCTTTGGTCCATTCGTTGTTGTACCACCAGCACACGCGCCTAACAACCAAACCAACCACTTGGGAGGTGGCGTTTACGTGGATGGCACCTTCGGGCGTGGAGGTCACACACGCGCAATGTTGGCTGCAATGTCACCCTCGGGCTCCCTCCATGCCTTCGACATGGACCCAGTGACCCCTGCCATGTTTCAACGGGGCTGTAGGGACGCATGCAGAGAACTCCAACAGAAGAGCACCCCTACTTAGTAACAAGGGTGATATGTACGGTGACTGCACGGCACTGTTTGGTGATGGCGCTGTCACCGTTTTTGGCGTTTGACATATTCATGTAGCCACAGGCCCCCAGGGAAATATAATGTTTATGGGAGGATTCTCCCCGCTTCCCTCCAGGAATGTGAAGATGTGCTTTGAAAAAGCTCGCTGCCAGGAAGCTATCGCCGCTGGGAAGGAGCTGATGAAGGCTCAATGGCCATCTGATGCGTACCATTGATGAGGCGTACTTACATCTTGCTGAGGTGACTGAGGTGTAGATGAACAAAGCATCTGATTGACAGAACGTGTTTAAAGACTTTGTGGGATGGGCGGGCTTTTGGCAGCAAAGTGTACAAGCCAAAGTAATGACGTTGCCATCTTCAGTTTACAGATGCTTTCCACGCGCGAAAATGTTGGCATCAGGGATCTCAGCGTTGAATCTGCAAGGCAGACTCGCGCTTCACCATCCACCACGCGCCCTTCAGCTCCATGAAGGCAGGTCCTGAAAATGATGCAAGGCACACAGGCAACAATGTTGTAACATGTTATGAACTTCCTTGAATTGAATTGTTGGAGGAAGCGCGTCAGGTGTAGTGTAGACTTCCTGCATGATATCCGAATGGAGAGATCAGCTGTGTGTTCAACTTCAGGCAGACGGATTCATTCCAAGTTGCTGTCAATCATGGCCTCAAACTGCAACAGGCCCCATAGCAACGTAACCATCACGCGGGCTCAATAGGAATACACTGGATTTTGGATATGGGGATGATGAGAAGTCCAGTGGCCACAGGCTGTGTTGAAGCCATTGGGCGTGCGGATTTCCGCAGCGCTGCTCTCAGCCAACTTGGGAAGTGTGGGAAACAACTCCTAGTTATACTGGGGTTATAGTGGGATGTATAAGGATTGTCTTGGGTTATATTAGGCACTATATTGGATTACATGGCGACGCTTGGCTGCAATTTCCCAGAAGCACTCCTAACATGCCTCACAGTACACTTAAAACCTACAAGAAGCCAGGGGTTCAAGCATTCCAGCACGCTCCAAGGCAGTGTCCCCGCTTGGAAGTAGCAAGACAGCATTTGCCTGGTCTGGGGCATGTGCAGCAGGTTCAAAGTCCGAGCCAGAGATGTGATGCATCCAGCAAGACGTCCTGCCACCTTCACCAATGTTAAGAAGCAGGAGCTTGCCAACAATGCCCTCCCTTGATCGTGGACTCCGGCCAAGGTCCTCTTTGACTTGGGCATCTCATCGCCGCAATTTGATGATGCTGGCCGAGGATTCCGACCTGAGGCAAGAAAGGATCTTCTGTTCCAGTGCACTTGCTAATTGGGCTGCACGTATTGCCGCATTGTGCGAATGTTGGGGTGGGGATAGCCAGATGACCAAAGATATGACTGTAGGGGGTGCCGAGAATAGGAAACATGACCAAAGACCTTTCGGAGCATGACACTACTTGTGGAGGTCAGGTAGACAAGTTCTGACCCTGGGCGGGAGATCATTCTGCAGGCTGTTAATTATGAAGCGTGCCGCTTCCTGTTGCCTGCAAGCTCCGAAACCTAGCTCTCTACTCTCTAGATCCCCTATGCCCCTGTATGATGCTCCCTACGCAATCCCCAGAACCCACTCGAACTTGGACCCAAGAGAACTTACAGTTCAGGCGGACGGCCCTTTGGACCTTCGCTTCGACCAGAGCAAAGGAATTCTTGGGTTGAATTCTTGGGTTCCGTTTTTGGGGTAGTCTTGGGATCCCGGGAAGCCTGACAATTTTTTTCCAGGCAGGGTTTGGGGTGTTGGGGGATTGAATGTTTGGGGTGGGGGGATTAGAGTTTAGGGTTTAGGCTTTTACAGTAGAGCTCATGGCTTAGGCTCTTTTTCTTGAAGTTCAGGGCGGAGAGCTAGGCATTCCAGGTATGAAGCCAGAGAATTAAACTAATGATACATAGTAGTAGTAGTAGTAGTAGTAGTAGTAGTAGTAGTAACAAGAAAACGATTACTATTTTAGACATGTACTACTTTTCTAGATCTCTTACTTCGCTACCTAGTTTCTTACCGGGGCCTCGTTGACAGGAATCACTGCCTGGGACTTCCTGATGACCGCCTCGCGCGAGGAGACCGGGAAGATAGGGGGGCAGCTTCAAAGGATTTAGGGTTTCTAGAGCTCTCAAAATGGGGCCACATAGGGGCCTTAAAGGAGGTTGCGGTTGCAGGGATTTGTGCGGCTTCGGGATGAGGATGTAGGGTTTACGGCTTCTCACAAATGTGGTCGGGTTCCTTGCCTTTGGGGTATATGGTAATTATGAGGAGATTGTTGGGGTTCCTATTGAGGCTTCCATACGGCACAGTTTGAGAAACTTGCAAAGAAGCCAACACGGAGCTCAGGGGCCCGTCTTTATAGGGACGATATAGTGGGGCGTTCAAAGTCATGTCATGTGTCATGGGATCTAGTCAAGGCATGGCCGAACCCGAATATGGTTCGTGGAGGCGTTTAAGTAGGCGCGTGGAGATCTACTTAGGACCTCAGGGCATCCGCTGGTAAATTGGGTTCCTTGAGGATGCTTAGGGCTAGCCAAAGCGTTGAACATACAAACCCATACACGCCGTTTTCAAAAGGGGAGTATAATTCTTGGAGGCTTGTGGGCGACAACAGTATGAAGCCTCATGTGGGGCTTCTTTCCCAAGGAGTACACAAGGACCTTGAACTTAGGGAGTTGACAGCTGATCTATGCGGCATTCCGCGGCTCCTTACAGGAGGAATCTAGGATAAGGGATCAGGCATCGACCCTGATGCCCTTCACACGTTAGCATAGTGACTTGCTAAACTCGAAACAGATTGTGGCGCTCCACACGTTCAAGCCAGCATGTTACTGCCGCGCACCGTCGCTGTGCTCGTGCATGCATTCCACTGCAAGGAGATCATTCGTGTCATCTCCGAGCATCTTGGATTGGATAAGTAGCGCTTTCAAGCATCACAAAAGGTTTGTGTAAGGATCGCCCCACATGGGATTTGATGGCTTGGCCCAATCTGTAAATCATACCACGGAGAAAATATCCATAATTAGTTCCCTCCCCCCGTAGCCCAAGACGCCCTTCTTGTTTGGGGAGAGATCTAGCACACTAATCCGGAACCAACATTA
Source organism: Symbiodinium pilosum (assembly GCA_905231905.1). Lineage (NCBI taxonomy): Eukaryota > Dinophyceae > Suessiales > Symbiodiniaceae > Symbiodinium > Symbiodinium pilosum. The sequence continues at coordinate 29,212 of CAJNIZ010043371.1, forward strand.
GCTTGATTGCCGCAAGTAGGGACCGCTTCAACCTTATTGATGGGCAGGAGCCAGACATATTTGACCACTTGCACTTTGCTTGTTTCAAAACAAGGGAATTCATTCTTTAGGGTTTATATAGGGAATAGATTCCCTTATTCCCTGCTAAGAGCCTGTAAGTCCTGCTAAGAACCTGGAATTAATTTGTGATGCGTATGTTTGTCTTGTCCACTTTGCCTGAGAAGCTGGGTCTGCAAGATTTCAGGCTTTAGGGGGCTGCATCCAAATCTATCGCTTCCTTAGTGAACCGCGGCTTGGAAGAGGCCACGCAATCATTTCCACGGTAGTCCGGCATCTGCCCGGATCCTTCACCTCTAATACCAAAGTTTTGGGACTGCTGGTTTGATCCGATACCTTCGGGGGGCATCCCCAAGCTTCTCCTATTGAATTGTCTTTAAAACAGCGACTGAGCCCGGAGCCGTACTCCAATTGAATTTACTGTGATCCAACTACTGGGCTCCGCAATCCTCCTCACACGGATTTGAAAGCTTGAATTGTCATTGAGGGTTCCCCCTCTAGCCCACCTATCCAGAAGTTGTCTTGGGCTGGGAAACTTCGCACAAACACAAATGCCGCCAGACAGAATTGGAGGTGTGCTGAATCCCCAAACCTCCTCGCCGTTCAGAACCCCCACACTAATCGAGATTCAACACAATGCTGCGCAAGTAAAATCCGCTTCGGCAGCAATTCCTGAAAATTGAGCTCCCCCGGAAGACAATGTTAGAGTATATAAGTTGTGTTCAAACGGAAAAGGGGGCTGATTGAAGAGGAATCTGGCTTTCGGATATGGAAGTTGTCTTGAGTTTGTGTGTAAAAGAGGTTCTTTACGGCCTGAGGCTTCAGACATATGCAGCCCTAATTGAAAAAATACACCCAACACATTTACAAAATCAAACCCAGGGCAGCTTAACCTAGCCTCTCCTAGCAGTTGCCATTTTCTTTTCCATTATCCCTATATTTCACCCTATATAACCCGTCTATACAGTTATATGATATCCCTAAGCCCAGGCATGGATTATCCCGATATTATCCTACAAGACCCCTAAATATCCTAAATGGCCCATGATGGCCCATGTAACACTTATATACCGCTGTAGAATCTCCCTAAACCCAGGTACGGAGAGACCTCAGACTTAACCGCGTCACAGCGCATCGCAGATGTGATATGCCTGGCACGGGCCAAGGATGCGCTTCCGAGACGCGGCTCACAGTTTTCAGAAAATCAGGATTTAGGGATCACCTGGGGATACAAAAGGCTGAAAAAAAGCGGCCTTATGGTAAAAACTGGTTTTTAATGATAAACGGCCGTATTTTGGTTTTTAAATGGGTTTTCTGGGTGTCTATAGAACGGCCACTTTTCCAGCAGAAATGGGTTCTGAGGCCTGTAGCACACTCTA
>CAJNIZ010043371.1:30747-46187 GCA_905231905.1 Symbiodinium pilosum
TCAGTTGGGCTTTGTTCAGCCATTTATTCCTCCAGAATTGGGTGCAGCAGGCATTTTGGAAGCGCCCATTTTTTCCTTAAAAATAGGTTCCGGAGGGGCTCACGAAGCGAACAGATTTTTGGCGCGGCTGTTTTTTTCCGGGCTCTTTGAACGCCTGCTTTTTTTCGTCCTCGGGGATTCACAGGCGGGGTTTAGGGTCCAGGGTTTATACAAATTGTATACGGTTCAGGTCCGGAGTTTTGAGCGAGTTTCCGTTTTAACTTTTGACCTATACAATTTGTATTTATCTGGGCTTGAGGGATATAGGGTTTAGGGAATAGGCAGTTTCCCCCCAATAATGGAGAATCACATGGCAATGCAAATCAAACATGAGATGGAAACTACTTTAGAATTTATGTCGGGTTTAGGAGGATATCTTACCCCAATAATGGAGGCACATGAAATGGAAACTGGGACTGTAGTGTAGTCACTATCTCTATATATATATATATACTGGTTTATAATAGGGATTGTATACTTGTTTGTGTAGTAGGTTGTCAAATGCCTGGTCGCTTTTTCAGTCCCCTTTATAATACGACCCCGATTATCCAGGGAATCTAGGGTACCCCGAAAAGGGCGAGGGACCATAATTTAGACAAACCCTCATGTAGTTGCGTAGGACATCACTTGATAATTGAGTTATGATATGCCCCTAATTACATAGGGGTTATACAGGGGTTATATTGCGATTATATAGGGGTTATGTAGGGGTTATATTGGGGTTATATAGGATTTATTTTGGGGCTTCCAAACCATCTTCAACACTACACAGCCTACCAGGTCAATGCCCTTACTGCTTATTTTCTGCTTTATGTGAGAGGCCTCTTGAAGCGGTCGGGATTGATGGCTCACTTTTCAGCCCAGTTCCTGTACCAGAAGCATCAAGCTCCATTCTGCTACGGCTTCAAGACTAAGAAGAAAAAAGTCCCTGAAACCTAAAGCCAGTAAACATGTGTCAAAAAAGGAGCTGCACGCGGAGTAGCTCCATCATGCCCGGAAAGCCCCGCGAACAGCAAAGCTGAGCCATGCCGAACTCTTCATCCGTGATCCGCAAACGGGCTTCGCGAGCACCAAGGCATGGAAACAAGTGATATGACTGCCTCATCACAATACAGATCACCAACCTCTATAACGAGCTGCGCGCGCTATCACCAACACTCTCGCCCTTTAAGCCAGAAGCCATGTCTGCCTCAGGAAGCGCACTAGAGAGTTTGCGGCACTGGTGGCACAGGGCAAGGCTCACATCTTGCCTCCCAAGGCTGTAAGTTTGAGGTCTTGCACAGTGATCAATCTGCTGTCGGGCCTTTTTTGGTTCGGCGGTAGGCCGGCAGCAGTCTTGTCGGTATCTTTCCCTGGGCATTGAACATAGCCCAGGCTTGAAGCCTATACGTCACCCTTTGGTTAAAATCGCTCTTGCTGCAGGGCCCGGAGTATCAAGCAATGCATCCGGCAAAGTTGACCTTCCAGGCCGGTTCTGCAGGACTTGCCACGGGTAAGTGAGGAGGCCGGTGAGGTGGCAATCCTCTAGGGTCTCCTAGCCCCAGCTTCTCAGAAAGAGCGTGGGTGCGTTGGCTCTTGCTGTAACTACTTCAAAATCAGGCCGGATGGGAAATCATGAGCCTGTCCTGAGTCTTCCAAAGGACTCTTGTAGTGTAGCACAAGCAAGCCAACGGCCGTGAAGTTAGGGACACAAGAGTTTGCACTGCTCGTTACTGAGCTAGACGGGCTTATGTTTCAGCAGCTTGCAGCGAACGGATTTGCACATAGGAGCTAGCTGGCCTCTGCGGGAACCCCAATTTTGCAGGCGCTGCGAATACATCTGAACGGCGAGCCGGAATCCAAGAATTAAACTCGAGTCTGGTGTGGAGTCTAGCGGGGAAGAGTAGATGCGCAGAGGCTGCAGAGACAAGACAGTAAGTTTTGGGCTTGTATCTCAGAACACAATGCAGGTGATTACCTAGAACACTGCGCAACACATCTGCGCACTTGTGAAATAGGATTCAAGGCAAAGGCGTGGCGTGGCCTTCCCAAAGGTCAATCTGACATCTACTCCAAGCTTACAACGTTCTCTTCCATCCGTCAGGGACGGAGCTCCCCATTATTTGGGTTTAGCCTTTGATGGAGCTTGCTGAAATTGGCAGGAACTGTCTGTGAACCGCGCAACTTGGGATGCTGTAAATCTTCAAGCTTAGGGCGCCTAAGTTGTCGAGAGGCGGCGAGAACAGTAGCCAAACTCGGGGCAGTCAAGTCCTCCTATACTACTGCCTATTCCATTTTTGCTGAGCCATCTCAGGCTTTCCTCCACCAAATGGTCCAAATTTGGAGGTATGAGAGCTACTGCACCCTCAATCCGAAGCCCTAAACCAAACATTCCACCTCAAAGACCGGGGAAAGAATGCATCCTAAAGTCAAAGACATCACCCCCTGAAGTCAAGGTTCGATGAGATGCGCAAAGGAATCTCTGCAGCGCAGGGGCCTGAGGTCCCGGGTGCCTATATAGGAAACATATTGGGAATGTATTACGAAAACCACTGTAATGTTTATGTAGGGCTTAAGGGTATGTGTATATATATGTATGTATATATTTACCCCAAGAACACAGAATCGCATGGAAAAGTCAGTGGCAATACTACGACTATAAAGTTTCTATTAAGGTGTAAGGGGATATGCAGGATTAAAGGGAAGATCTTACCCCAGTAATGGAGCATCGACTAGAGAGGAACATGGAATTTCCCTGTTATATGTATGCTCGTTTACAGGTGATATCTTACCCCAGGGATGGAGAATCAAATGGGAAAGAAAATGGACACTACAAGAATATTATGCAGGGTTGAGGGGGATATCTTACGCCAGCACTGGAGAATCAAATGGGAAAGAAAATGGAAGCTACTAGAATATTATGCAGTGTTGAAGGAGATATCTTACCCCAGTAATAGAGAATCAAATGGGAATTTAAGTGGAAATAAGATTTCAACTGGTACTCTTTACTTTGCTGGAGCTTCCTGATAAAGTTTGCGATACAGCTACCGTAGTGCATAGTGATGCTGAGAACTTTGTCTACACAGTGCTTAACACCACACCCAAAATCCTAAAACTCTTAACCCAGAATCCCCAAAGCCCTCAAGCCCAATCCCAGTGCTCTTAAAAGTTGCTGTTTCAGGTTTGGCTTGCTCGGAGAAGGCGGCCGGATCGGCTTAATCTCCTGGAAGCACTCCGAATGTGCCATCGCTCCATCCTTAGGTGAGTTACAAGCGTCAGGGCTTTTGAGGGTTTAGGCGCTTTAGGGTTAGGAGCTCAGGGTTTGGGGATTTAGGGTTTGTGTCTAGTTGTGTCCATCGTTTTCGTTATTTGTGCTAGCCCCTGCTGCAGAATTGTCTCTTACTTGCGTGCTGTGGATGATGGCCATGGTCATAGTAGCATACTGAAGACAGTTATAAAGATGCTCGTGACTATGTTGTCAATGCTGTGTTCTGATGTTCACGATGCTGAAGATCGCTGCCGCTTTGTTGAGGATGACGGAGCGTTGTTCTTCTTGCGGGGCGCAGTGCTGTAGTTCATCTTCATTGCTGCGCTGTTACGCAGCGAGCCACCCTTAGCATCCCTATAACCACTTGCGTTACTACAATCATTGCTCCCAGTTGCCCGGAGCAAGCATCATTCTCAATACCGCGATTGGTCTCATGGTTAGGCTTTCATTGTCAAATACAGTCTTGCCTGCAACTCCTACCATGCACATGTGGTTCCAACAACATGTTTTCTGACCAACATGGCTTACCCACAAGTCGGAGATTCTTTTTGGTTTGTTTACCTACCTCATACCGCAAAACTCAAAACTCTGGTCCTGCTGCTCAGATCATGGACATTTTTCGCTCCCTTGAAGCTGTCCGCGACAAGGAGAGCCCAAGTCTTTTCGTTGAGCCTGAGTTAGAAGCACTTCTGGGCTTGGGGTCTCATCGTACAGGTGTGTAGGACCAGAATTCAGAGTGTACTGTCAAGAGTATGGTTTACAAGATTCGCATAGTTCGTTGTCCAACAGAATGCTGGACCTGGTGAGGAGCCACTTCTCAAGTGGTACCGCCCCTCGTCCGCATCTTGAACAGGAGTTGGTTGCACACTTACTCAAACGTCCTGACTGGCGGTATCGGAAACCATGAGGGTGTTGGCACTTCAAAAAGGTTTATCAGCAGCGTCATACAATCTTTGGGGATCTGCTCGCTCTCATGTTGGGGTGTAACTGAAGTGAATCTCACTCTGCCAAACGCGTCCCGACTTGGCATGCGACTTCAATGCTGTGAAGGTGGACGTCCCATACACTGCGTCCTGCCGTGACACCACAAGCATTCCAAGAGATCTAAGGCTCTTTACCAGAGGCAGAACAGCTGCCTGAAAGGTGGTCGATGGAGATGGACGATATTGCCAGAGCCCTCACTTGCGGGTATAGTAGGCAATGAAAGAGTGGAAAAGAAATGGAATGCACTATATGGATTGTATAGGAGCTAGTATATGGATCCATGCCATTCAGTTCCTACTTACAACCAGTAGGCCGAGCCTTGTGGAGGAGTTGTTGTTTGTCTTGGTCATGGGGCTCCACTCTCCGGGGAAACTTCTTCCCAATGAGGGCCCCCTGATGTCAAGTTGGAACTCTTCAAGTGCCCCGAGTCCAGAGGGTACCCGTACTGTGATAAATCTCTAAACCCAAAGTTCTGAATGATATGGCGCTTTTCCACTTCTTTTGTATTCCCCTAGATACCGCAAGGTAACCCCTTGGCTAGTGCTAGTACGAAGGGATTATCACCCATTATGGCATACTGTGGCCTGGTACTTGCGTGATGAGCTGAGACCCGACCGTCGGAGAAGGAGCTGCAGACGAACTCCAGATCCCGTGTCTGGGGCTGCAGGTATATGGTTCAGGGTTTGAGGGTTTAGGGTTTGAGGAGTAGTGTCCAACCTTCAGGGTTTGTACTTCCAGGGTCGGGTTTGAGTGCTTATTATGGTTTAGCTGTGGAAGGTTGTCGATGGTCTGGTCTCGTACGTCCCTTTGTTCACCATCTAAATTCCTGCTTTGGACCATCTTATCTGAACGATTTCTTGGGAGTGGCCTTGATTTGTGCAAGTGCTCATTGCTTCTTTTGCATATTAGAGGTCCATTTTCAGTCCTTCAGAAAGCCTGCTCGGAGGCTCTACGTTGCCGCGCGTCTTGCGAAAGCAGTTTGTTGCTTCGGACCCTGCATTGCGGGGGGAGTTTCCTTGATTGTTGCAAGCGCCCATTGCTTTTTTCGCAAATGCCTTATCCCTAAAGCCCTAGACAGTAAAACCCTAAAAACCCTAAACCACTAAACCCCCTAAACCCCCTAAACCCCCTAGACCCTAAACCCCTAAACTCTCCCAGTTCTCCCAAACCCCACTCCTGAGGCTCCGCTTTGTTGCACGTTTTGCGAAAGCAGCTTGTCCGCCATTACTTACCTTACATTTGGTTAGCCGGGAACGAAGGAATGGATAATGGAAAAGAAAATGGAAACTACTGCAATTATATAGGGGTTATATTGGGGTTATATATAGGGACTACTAGAAGGATCGATTCCTTCATTCCTAGCTAACCCAAGGTAAGTTTACTTGCAAAGCCAACTGGACATCCATTCGGCGTTACCAACTTGGTTCGTGGGGTTCTCGAGATTCTAGGCTCTTTTTGAAAAGGATCCAAAAACAAGGTTCCCATTGTTTTGGGATGCACAAACTTGAAACAGACCTTTTCAACTTGTGGGATTATGGAACGTTGCGGACGGGACTCCAACCCTGCTTTGAGTTGGACTTCAGATTGACCTAAAGTTGCTTTCATGTTGGATAAGCCTGCGCCCTGGACTGGGGAGAGCTGAGGGTGGCATTCCTGAAGCTGCACTGCTAACTCTGTTAAGAAAGCAGTGGTCATAATCATGATGGTTTACCCTGATATGCTGTTGCCTGATTGGTTGTTAGAAGGGTCATGCAGGCGAGCATCATCATAACAACCGCGGCAGCTGCCACGCCAGGCGGCGAATGCCACGCTTGGCGGATTTGGAAAGCCTCGTCTATGCCTTGCTCCTTTTCTCGCAGCTTTGGGTTTCAGACATCGAGTCGGTTTCGGATCTAAGGTTGGGCTCACGGTTCAGGGGCAAGCAGAGCTTCTGCTCACACCCTCGAAAGTACGAATCGATGGCTACAAGAAGGGCAGAAAGTCATCTCTCAATTCACGGTCTCAATGTGTAGATGCATTCCCAAGACACCATTCCTTCTACTGGCCGTCATGCCTTTTCAAGGCCGGCGTGGTGCAATGTCACCCAGCCTGCCACAAGCTCCACGCCGCCGAAAAAGAGGCGGCGAGCAGAAATGGAGGCGGCTGTGAACTTGATCTTTCAGATAATCAGTTGAGGATTGTCCTGAGAAAAAGATTTGAAGTCTACATGGGATCGCCCTGAAATGCTGTGGGATTATCCAGGGGTTCATACCAGGATTGTGGAGGGTTTGTGGCAAGGTTTCTACAGGGTTCAATTGCACAGGAGCTTCCTATATGAAAAGGGACCACGCAGGGATGTGCTGCTAGAGAAGTCTGGAAGGGCTATCGAGAGCGTGAACAGCATGACCCTGAATCCCTTCTTGGGAGCGGGCGGCCAGGCAGAGGGCAACAACCACCTTGAAGTCGCGACGCCAGAGTCCAAGAGCCTTGGGAGCCGGTAGAAGGTTTTCCGATTTCCTTGTCTGAACTTCCTTGCAGACTCCCTATGGGGAAGCTAAACTGCTTGCAGCCTCTGGAAGTAAGGAATCCTGCGGAATTCCGATGGCCCTGCGGCCGTTGCGGAGATAAGGGACACAGGCAGTCTAAAACGCATGGGAGCATATATGAAGTGCTCCAGACTGAAGAAGGTTGAGAGCTTGAGGTCATGATAACCTTCATCCCTTGCGTCCTAGAGAGGCAGCTTCTATTGCCTCTTCTACTCTCCCAGTCATGTTGGCTTTATGCTTACATGTTGCAGCCGTCTTTGAGAACTTTTTTGGCTGTCCCATGCTGGAAGCCCTGGCAGGGTCAGCGACTGCCCCAAAGCACACCTGGAAGGCTGCAATCACTGCGGCAAGGCCATGATGTGCTTGTTCTTGACCGTGTCATCAACCCACAGCGGTATACCTGGACCCCACAAGTATGTAGAATAATGGCCTTTTGGGCTATATTTCTGGGTTTTGGGCGTTTATTCTACCTACTTTTGGGGTCCAGGTATACCTGATGATCTGGGAAGGTCGGTCACACTACGAAGCGGTGCACCTTTGGCGCCAAGCCGTCGGAGCGCTTCTTGCCCTGTGATGGCACAAGGCTCCATGATCATTAGCAGTACTGTAGTCTTGTACTTAGTAATGGAAAAGAAAATGGAAACTATATATATATACACTATATATGGAAACTATATATATATACATACATATATAGTAGTTCACTTTCCTTTCCATTATCCCAATATAATTCCAATATGACCCAATGTAAGCCCAAGTAGTCGTGTACTTGCTACCGGCTGTGGCTGTCACGGAGAGCTTGGTTGGCATAACACTTCCTGCAAGTCTCCGCGGAGTCGTGGCAGGCCACATTTGCCCTGCTTTTGGCGCCGCTACCTGCTGCCGCTGCAGCGGGCAAACGCGGAAGCGCTGCTTGAGTGGATGCTATGTCTCAGTATTCGGCAGCAAGGCAGCCACGCAGGTCCATTCTGACCCTGACCAAGCTTGGCACGTGTACCCTCAGGTTCAGTGCTGACGACCCGCGTGCCTGCGGCCGTGCTGATGTGGGCTTGCGCTGCATCTCTGCGGCTCTCTTCCGAAGCCAGGGTCTACGGCACAACACGCAGGCACGAAGTCTTTCTCTCCTCACTGTCAGCCCGGACACCTCAACTGCGTGTTGAGAGGTCTGCCTGTCCTTCGAAGCAAGCAACCACACCCTCGAAGTTTCGGGTGCACTGGCAAGAGGTGAGCAGGACCTGAACTGCTGCTTATTGTCGGTCATTGCATGTGAAGATGGAGTTTGCGGCTGGCTCTCATCCCGGGATGAGTTCCAAGTAGTTGTATGGGTGATTCCTTGTTAGGTTTCATTCTACCCTCATAATATCCCCCTTTACAACCCCTATGACGCTTCCCTATGCAATCCCCTTTGAGGAGTTTAGACCTTAAAAACCCTAAACCCTATATAAACCCTTGTATAGCCCCTGTTCCACGTCACCCTGCGAGGCCTCGTGCCCGATGAACCGCGCTTGGCATCTCGCGTCTCTGAGGCCTCTATGGCTCGTTGTACGTGTTTGCGGGGGCATCCAACATTCGCAATCTCTGAAGACCCCTATAAGCCTTTTCCGTATGTAGGATATACGGAGCCTGTCTGTCCAGAAGTGACCTTAGCCAGTCTGAGCGACCGCCTTTAGTATTGCGTAGGAGCCAAGGTCAGGCAGAGATGTGGACAGCACCCGCATAGAACGCGATACTCCAAAGTGAGCGACTTCTAAGGATCCAGTCCAAAGGCAATGATGTGAAACATCCAGGTAACGGATCTGTCAAACCGGTGTAAAGCTTTAGGTACGAAACTTGCAGCACAAATGAGCGATACCCCTTTTTGCATAATGGCTGGAGCTGCTCCTATACGACTCTATGTATGCCGCAAGATTACCATTCGGAAAGTCTTGGCTTCTAGACACATCATAGTCAGTGCAGTTCGCTGATGTAGGAAGAGCGTGGGGAGTACATTGAATCATCATGTAACAATCTTCTTGACTTTCTTGCTGTAGAGGTATTGGAGTCGTACTTCGCCGGCCAGAGTCTGCCGAACCCGGAGGAAGAGCCTGAGGCAGAAATCATATGAATTGCTTGGGTTCAAGGCTGATGGCTTAGCGCTTCGGCTTACTGGCTTACTGGGGCTTAGGGCTGCCACAGGGTTTAGGGGTTTGCAGTTTGGGCTGTATCGCGAACTGAGATTGCCTTGCAGTTGGGCGTGCCTTGTACTAGAGGACGTTGTGACACGTTCCTGCAGAACGGTACGGCACATCTTCTCAACCCAAGCAGAAAGCCATGAGAATCCGGCTAGAATGGTAATCTCAAGAATTCTACACCTGTTTTCATAGAGAGGCTTGGTGCTCCTCGAACCTTCGAGGGCTGGAGGTGAAGGCACGGTCCACGAAAGCAGCGCTAAAGGCCAGCTGGGGTTGAAGCGATGCCAAGCACAATAAGCACAATTTGCAGGCTTGGGGGGCTCGAAATTAGGGCCTCCAAGTCTTTGTCGCTGCCCCCCCCCCCCTNNCCCCCCCCCCCCCCCTGTCTGAGCTCACAATCAGAAAACAGGGAGCCTGTTTTGAGGAAATCCTACACCAGCTGGAATGCGAGTCTGCTTGCAGGATGGGTACTTGTGCAGGTGCTTCCGATGCTAATTTGTCCATTGCCAGTGGCCGCAAAGGCTGCGCTGAAGAAAAAGCCCTCAGAGCCAGCGGAAGCTCGAGTGGTTTCTTGGAAGCACTGTTGTGGAATGTCAACTCGAGCAGGCGAACGCTACATAATCTGCATATCCGCGCTGCGTGCCGAGGTGATGCTGATGTTGGATGCTGAGGGGGAGCCGATCGCAGAAGTCCTGAAGCAAATTGCTAGGCGGGAGCAGGGGTTTAGGGTTTACAGTTCACACTGTCTGCCCAGGAGATGTCGGTGTCGTGGTATGGAAGTGTTGTAGGACTTGGTAAACGATGACACAGGAAAGTAGGGGCGGGAAGAGCACTTCCCGCAGCAACTACTTAGCGCATAATAATGGAGCGCTGTTGAGTGCTGGCATCCTGTGCGTTCTCGGCATTCTTGCCCCCGCCACTGCACGCACGCTTGTGTTTCAATGTCTTCCTGCCTAATATCCTTAAAAAACGACAACAGCCGCTTTTTGAAAACCGGGCCAGACGTTTGTGCCAGGAATGCTGAACTTGTTTCAAGGATGGCTTCTCTCGAAGCAAGCCACATATACTGCTGCTGCAACTGCGACGGCGGCTTTGCTGCTGCTACTCTGCTACTGCCACCCTACTACTGCCACCGTGGGGTTCCAGGAAGCCACTGCTTGGCATCGTGGCAGTGGTGGGTGATCACCGCGGCTTCGGGCCTGAGGACATGGAGGCCTACGAAGAGGCCAGAGAAGTGGGGTTGGGGAAGGGAGGTTAGGGTTGCAGGGTGGGATGACATGGCGTAGGAACCAGTCACACGGCTTCAGCCTGTGGATGGGAATCCTGGAAGTTGTGATGAATCCCCCAAGATGAAAGGAGGTGCGGTTCAAGGCACATTGTACTTGGCATGCACATTCAATGAAGAACTGGAGCTGGAAAGTCAACTTCGAGGACAATTACGTATATGTCTGGGTCTCTGACGTGTATTACAACGAGACATTTTTCATTCCCTACTTAGCACAAGGTAGACAGTAGACACGTTAGCCAAACTCCACAAGAAGTTAAGCATGCAGGCAACATGAAATACCGATAGTAATCTTGCTGATGATACACATGCCACTTGTAAAAGGGCAAAGCCGTAAGAGTGCTAAGTAGATCTTAGTAGCACTGTAGGATAACTAAATGTATGCGGTGTTCCGAGAATTCGTGGGACCCCCACACTAGTGGAATGCTTGTAGTATGGTAGATTGCTCAGGTGGCTCGATCCATGCAGGCAGACATCGTGCGCGCATCGCTGGGTGGGACGACTTTGCTAGGCCTGCTGCCCAAGCCTAGTTAGGAAAACGCTCCATTCATAAACAGGTTTCAATCCATACCTCTCTATAGCCCTTCTTACTAATAACAAGAGCGTTTCGCAGTGCGACTAATTGGCGCAACATTTTTGAGAAAGATTCTATCTCTTTGTTTTTTTTTTGTTTGTGTGTGTGTCCTTGCTGTTTGGGATCGAGGATTTAGGGTTGAGGCTTTTGCGGTTGAAGGGCTGGATCATGTATCATGATAGACCCACAGCCACTATACACCATGTCAGCAACTAGGGTCAGCAATGTCGTTGGAATCCTCCCCTGAGCCCCAAAGTGTACCCTTTCGTTGAGAAACTCCCATCAGAGTATGTCACTTATGCCCCAAAGCAGGCTCCCATTGCATCGTCATCCTGCAGCATTACCTCGACGAACACTTGCACCGGTGTGAGGCTTGGTGCTGAGCATATTCTCCTACTATCATCAGTATGATTCTATCCTTAGGATGACTGGTATCCTCATTGATCTTGCTTGCTATTCAGGCCCGGTTCCTTTATGCCCGGAGGATGGTATTGAGCAATACAAGGGTATTCCATCCCCATATAGGCTCTGGGAGTCTGGAATTGTAGTTGATGGCTCTCACTTGAACCTACAATCCACGGTGAAGATGTTGCTTGCCATTGCAGTTGGAGCCGTCACAACATGTGGCTTCAGTACCTTCATCAATAAGTACTTGCATGCTCGAGCTGGGGCTTAACACTCCCAGATGGTCACATCGCTGTCAGAACCGCGGGCTCCTAATGCCTAGTCACGTCCAATGGTACGATCTGGGAAACGGAAGAGCGCCAAGTTCAGCCAACAACCTACGTCGTACTTCCAGAACGTCTCAAGTATAGATGTGTGGGCGGAGCTTGTAGCGCAGTGACCATGCACTACTTGCTTTGGCGCAGCACCCGTACCTGACTGCTGTCATTGTAGTCCGTGAAAGTAATTTGCAGTTGTTCACCTTACACTGGCGCAGTTTCATGTATCATCATACTAGAGAACAATGGAAGAAGTACTGCATGAGATGAAAATGCTGGATTAACAAGACGCGGTAGAGATGCAGAAAAGTCAGTCATCCCAATTTCTGTAACACCTTTAATTTGCTTCCGCCCCTTACAATGACGCCTCCCATTCTATGATGAGAATTCTCCGGCATCGAAGAGTTGATGTTTGTCATTGTAGTCATCGTTGAGAGCATACTTTCTCGTGAACCCGCAGTAGCATCAATTAAATTGCGCTTGCTAAGCCAGCTTAGGTGTAGGCAAGGTATTCCAGCATCTTTGCCATGCAATAAGTCTTCAGCCATTCCCTCATTCCCCGCAATTGAAATAAATAGCACTTGCCAAATTGAAGCTCCTCGGGGGGGACGGGGGTGCAATTCCCAAAATCGAGTTCCTGTGGAAAAAGCAATGGCAAAAGTATGGTTCTTGATAGGAAGAGTTGATTTCATTGCTGCCAAGTTCACAACTAGTGCTGCGCAGGTCACCAAGCAAGTGGATTATGGCCGAGGGCGATGAGCCGCAAAAGAGCCGTCACGAAGTGCTGGAAGCCACGAGCAGTTTTCACATTTGCAGGAAGAAGCTGTGCACATGTTGGCAGCAACGGTAACAAAGCGGCTAGAGGGCTGACTGTAGTAAGACCACTGCTGGTACAGGAAACAGTAGAAGACGGTGCCTAGCAGTTGAAAAAGCAGCAGAGATCACGGTGATCAGCCAGTAGCTTAGTAGAGTACTGTACCTGGAGGGTAGTTTACGAGCACTAGCGCTTCGTATGACTGGGAGGGACTCTGTGTACCTACCAGCCTTAAGCTGGAGACATAAACTCAACTCCACTAGGTGGCAACATAGTTTACCTGTAGTTAGGCTCGTAAGCGCCCTTTTGTTCTATTGTTAGGACACTGTCAGGTGCCATAGATAAACGTGATGTTCCCCAAAGTTCCCAGATATTCGTGCTTTGTGGTAACACAGGCATACCAGGCTTCACAGTAGAGATCCCCACCGCAACTACATGTTTGGGGGGGAGGGGGGAATTCATGCAGAACTTGCGCCAAATACCAAACTCCAAGTGAATAATGATCATACCTCACCCGAGGCGCTGTGTTCGCTGGGCGCGGCCCCGCATCAGTGCGGACCCTCCAGATTCAGGAAAAAAGAAGGCGCACGAAGTAACAGGACTAGTTTTTGAGGGATTTGGCTGGCTTCTGTGGCATTTTCGGCATTGATTTAGGAAAAAAAGGATGGCAGCTGTAGGAGTACAGTAACGCGTAGCCTCTTCTGTCGAAACTGCGACCTAAAACGAAATTACCTACAGATCCTACATGAGCCCTTGTCTAAACTCCTAGTATCCCCATAGCCTAGAACTTTGTTTTTGTGATTTCGTATAACTCTACAAACAACAATGCTGACGCAAGGGCGGAAGAAGAGGGAAGAGGGCTTCAACAAGATAAGGATGATAAGTGCCCTTCAAAATCCTAGGGATTTTTGGGACAAGGCCCGAAGCCAGGGACCCTTCGTTCAGAGAAGCTCCCCTTCAGGGGTCGGGGTGTGAGGCTTCAGGTTCAGGACATAGGTAGCATCGAGGGGCACGCGCTGCAAGGAGAGCTAAATATTGTGGCAACTCAGTCTGTGTTGTTGCTTGTCACCACGCCACGTTGAAGTACAGGTAAGGTCATTGTGATTTTTTGTGCCCATGCCTTGTGGTATGACTACGGCTACGGCCTTTTCCGCCCAGCCTGTTGATGCCTGATATGCTCATCATTGGCGGCCCTATGGCTCTCTGCTGCAGTCGGAAGACCTAAGCCTTGGGCTGCTGCTGTCAAGCTGGGGGGTCTTTGTAGTTGTTTTTGTTTGGCTGCATGGTTGGCAGGAAGACGTCTGCAAAGCCCATCTCAGAATTTAGAGCCTGAAAGGCCGCTTGGTCATGCATAGCTTCCTTCCATGCCGACCCGGCGGGTGGCCTGGACCTGGGCTCCCGTGGCCTTCTGGAAAGTGTTCCAGACAAGGCCCGGGGCCACTACCTCCCTCCATCCTAAGCTGGCGCTGGTTTCAGCAGAGACTCCGAAGCCCGCGAGGGGCTGCCCCGGTGAAGTCTGACGCAAGGGAGACGCGGCAGGGACGCTTTGAACGCGCCTTGCTTCAAGCTTGGCACAGATGCCCTTCGCCAAGACCGGAGGTAAAAGAAATCAAGGAATGCTTGGCATTCCACCGCTGCACGCGCCGGCTGCTGGGTGAGAATACATTGCTTATAGATGCTGCAGGGGGCCATGGCGGAATTGCCCTTGCCTTCCTTGCTGCTGGCCAGGTGCAGCAGGCCATCATTGCAGCTAGGTCGACAATTTCGTTCATGCACACTCCCCTCTCTTCTAGCCACCGCTAGTTCAGTTGATATTTCAGACATCCCCACGTCGAGCTGTCTACGATCCCCAAGGTGGAGAAACTACTTTTTGTGGGGTTGTGACCAAGAAAGGCAGACATCTATCAACCGCTGGGCTTTTCGAGCCTCCGCGCCGCTTGGGCTCCAGATGCACTGGTCCAGCATCGCCACGTGGATCTGCGAGCGAGAGGCGGCTGGATTAAATTCTATTAGCCCCAATATACTACAGCAGTTTCCATTTTCTTTTCCATTATCTCAATATATAACCCCAACATACGGTAGTTGCCATTTTCTTTTCCCTTATCCCAAGCTTAAATGCTGTGTGATTTTCCTTATTGAGACATACTTAGACGTACTATTCTGTGGTAGTGCTGCGGAGAGTTGCTACTCTAGGAGAATAGCCATACTATGGAGCTGTGGCTGTCAAGACTCTTTCGGCATGGAAGTTGGATTCAGGCTGGCTACGAAAACTTCTAGCAGAGACTGGAATTGAAGCTGCAGAGACCGTTGTCACGGCCTGTCACACCTGCGGGGTCCTGGCCGACGAGATAATCCAAGAGTGTTTGCAAGCGCAGGCCACTGGCCTTCTTTACTGTTTCAGTTGTAAATCTCAGTGTCATTTAGGATTTGTGGTTTAGGGATGATCAGAGTTCAGGCGCGGTGTCACGGCTGTTCTCTTTACTTCTCTAGTTGAAAGGAAGCAGAAGCATCACTATGACCGTTATCATCACATCTACGGCATGGCCATCTTAATTCCAAACAGTCTCAGCTGACGCTCGTGGAGAGTCCAGGTGAGCTTTGCTATCGTGCCTTGCTGCCATGGCGAGCAGGCCGCAAGGACATTTGTTTGTTGGCCACCATAGTGCTTACCCACACCCAGACAACCGGGAACAAGGGAAGATAATCCCCAAATATTCATGTTTACTAATAACAATATCTATATAATGATAATAGTAATAATACTAGTAATATGAATATATGATCTTCCCTTATTCCCCATTAACCAGCAGTCAGCAAAACAGAGTATGACAAGCTTCTGCAGGCTTGGAGTTGATCGATTTCTTGTGCGCAGTCGGTTGCTTACTAGGGGTTGGTAGGGAATACACAAGGGAGTAGATTATGTAGGGAATTTCTCCCCCTTATTCCCTACTAACCACCAATAAGGTCTGCTATCTCTAGGATTCGAAACATAAGCGGCATGTCTAAGCGCCACAGAGGTAGACGCCCATCATTTTCAAATAGGGGTCCTGCTAAAAGCTATCCTTCTTGAGCAGTCATG
>CAJNIZ010043371.1:46287-60450 GCA_905231905.1 Symbiodinium pilosum
GGTGGTACACACCAGCAGGTCCCCTGATGTATCCCAAAACCGCCAAAATCCTCATTATAGGACTCCCAAACAGGGACCGGATAAATGTTCAGAACCCCTAAAGCCTAAGTCTTCCTGAAAATCCTTATAGTAGAACCCCTGTAACATCTTAAAATGGGTAATGCTTCACGCCCGAGACCCCTGCAGGGAGCGCGCGGCGACATGGTACGCAAGCTTGCCAAGGCCACCCAAACGTGGAAAGTAGTATTCTTGAGCCCCAGAAGTATGTAGAATAATAGCCATTTCGGCTGTGTTTAGGGGGTGTGGGCTATTAGTTTGCTTACTTTTGGGCACAGGTAGAGCTTATAGAGCTTAGCTCTTGGGGTTCGGGTTTAATCTAGGGCTTGGGGTTCAGGGTTTGGGGTTCTTGGCATTCACATGACTTATCAGCGCCCTTTCTATGACGAACAGTGAGAGTCCCATCCCCACTATGAACATTCATGTTTTTTTGTCTCGCTGCAATGGTACTTGACAGGAAGGACTTGCTGTTGGGGGTTGATGATAAACAAGCAACTCCAGATATCCCAACTCGAGCACATAAAAGTTTGATTTTGACTGGCTGGGCCTTGAGGGTCTTATATGGGAGTATTTCAATGTTATTCCTATAATTCTTTGCATTACTAATGTCCTTCAAATACCTTTGTACACCTTGGTCCGTACAAGTTTCTGTTCTGAGAAACCCCAATGCAGTAGAGTAGCGGGGCTTAGGGTGCACATGTGGGGCCCCAAGTATATACATTTTGGACCCTACACTTACCCTACGAAAACCTACATATAAGCCTAAACTCAAGCCCCAAACCCTAAACCCTAAACCCCAAACCCAAGAGGGTAGTCTGACCCAAAGAGAATGATCTTACATAAATTTCAATCAAAGAGCCTACTGCGGAGGATTTCCGGATGGAGCGTGACATCACGTATGATCTCATGCGTTTGGGCGCAATTGATGCAGCTCCCGGCTATATTGTCGGGGCCCTGGGCCTCATGGCTATAGGCTTTGAAGCCTGAAGAATGATCTTCTTCCTGACGGCTCATATGCCACTAGCATGAATCTTGAGAAGGAGCAACAGCATGAGGTCCCCACTCTGGCCGCAGAAGAGATCAGTCAGGAACCCGAGTTAACTGCAGGGCAAAGTAACAGAATGCCTTCAGGCACAGAACCCATGGAAGACACGTGAAACTTTTTCAGACCTCCTCATGACTCTGGATGCCTCTTTCCGGCACGGTAGACGGTGCTGCAGCAAAGGATTCAACACAGCACTTAAGGGGGGTCATGGCAGAAGTAGCCTACTGGATCTCAGGGTTGGAGTGGTGGGGGTACGGAATGCAGTCTATTAGTCAGCCTATTCGTCATGACCATGAGCATTGCAGCTACGATTCTGGTCGGAAATTACACTGTCCCCTTTTACCCAAATCAGCTCAAAGGCAACCCACATCTCCAGGTACTGCAATATTACTTGGGGTTGGCGTGACAGGCTGCTACGTGCTGTTTAGCTTGCTGCGATTCAGGTGGAGAACCATGCACGAAGCCTCCAAGACCACATTGCATGCTTCGCACGAATGCCCCTCATACTGGCGATGAATCCTTGAACTTCAGACGTGCCCGCAGAACAAGTATCAACATCTCTGCAACTCAAGCAATTCCTAGAACTGTTCATAAACCATTGCTGGCTTTAGAGCCAGTGGAAAATGCGCGCTCCTGCAGGCCAGGATCCGGAAGATCGATGAGGCTGGAAACTAGAAAGCCAACATGTCCGGAATATTTTGAGCAATTGGGGGTTATGCCCACGTCACTACTTCCCGTTTTGGATGGGGCACATGGCTCCATGCCCTCGATGCCAGGCCATCACTCTAATGAATCGCGTGCTTCTGGGGCTGCGCCGGCCACAGGAGGCGCTTGTAGTGCAAAGCTTTGGTTATTTTGGTTTGCCTCGGCCGACACACCAGATCCTGAATCGAAAGCCGTAGAACCCTAGCTCGTCCAACCTCTTCCCACTGCATAGGGCCAAAAGCGCGAAGACCAGCGGCGAATGAATCTGGATCGCCTTGCACGAACCGGCGAATCACTTCGAGCAAGGACCTCCTTGAAAAGCTTGTTGGCCCAGGAAATCTTCTGTCACTTGGCATACTGAATCCACTGTAGATATTTGCTACAGTAGGACTCGAGGTATTCAGGCGGGTGCAGGATTCCTTGGATCGCCAGTCAGTATGCCATCATGTGCTTTCTGAATCTTTCTGATAGGTTGCGAGTACACGGCTTCAAGGGACCTGAAGATCTGTGATTTCTGTTCCTTCATCGTAGGGCAAAAGAAGTTGAGGAGTACCCGGTTAGTGCGTGTCGCAACACAATGCAACACATCAATCCTCGCGGGCATCATGGATGCCGGCATCATGGATGCCTTCGCGAAGCCTGCAAAGCATTTGGCGCGCAAAGTCTGCTGTTAATGACAGTGGTCTGCATGCGTACAACCACAGACCCTAAACACATGTGCTGAAGCAAAGCAGTGACTTGGAAAGATGGAACAATGTCCAAGGGCTTCAACTGAACCATAGTGACCACTAGATCCCAGAGCATCTCTTTAGGGTTCAATCCACCTTCTGTCTCCACATCCAGTTTGCAGGAGACAGCGTGGCATCTTGCAAGATCAGGCAGTCAAGCGTCCAGCGCCAACAGCCTGGAGCGATCAAGGCCAAAAAAAGGCACGCTTGACTGCCGGAGTCAGGTTTTTTCAAGACTGCGCATAATGTTGGTTGCCCTGGCTTACTCTTGCTGCAGTTCCAGACGGGCATGTCCTTGTGTACTAAGGGAGTCGCTCCTGATTTTGCAAAGAGGAATGCAAGCTACTTCTAGCCTCCAATGCCAAAGTGCTTTGGCCCACCTGCTCACAAATCCATCTTTGGAATTGTACCAGAAGTGCATGGTCATGGCACAGCAAGTAGCGGAATTATGCGGGATATTGAGTCGGGGTGTCACCTGAACAGAACTCAGTGAGAGCATTCAGCAAGTGCATTGTCAGCAGAAGTTGCTAGCAGCAGTCGCCTCTTCGCCATGCAAGATGGCTTGGAAGTGCTGCTGTATTCGACAGACGCACACGAGTGCATTGCTACGCAGGCAGGGAGTTGGCTACTGAGCTTGTAATCCCAAAACCCCAAAATCGTTGAAGAAGAAGGAAGGAGAGCGGCTGACACTGGTGCTGGTGGATCAACACCGCAGCTTTGGCAGAAGACTTGCCATTGTCGCGGGCCTGACTGATGAAGGCCGCCGATGGGGCGTGGCAAGTCTTAGGCTTTCAGCTGCAACCAATTTGCGCTTATAATTCAGCGTCCAGGAAATCGGGTGTAGAAACGAAGGCATTAGTAAAGATGCTTGTGGTCGAAGAGTTACGTCGGCTTGGCATTGAGTATTGCTGCCCTAAACTTTGTGGAAAATCTTGACTGGCGCGGGAAGGAGGCAATGCTTGTTTAGGGTTCTAGTCTTGGCCCCCGCGCCAACGCCCTCCACTCATGCAGAGCCGCCTGTCCAGGGTTCCCCTAGTCATAGTTATGCTTTCCCCTACTTATGGTTCTAGTCCGCGGTTGCCTGCCCTGGTTTAGGTCCTGTGGTTCCCCTTGCCTGCCCGCCTGCCTTTGACGCGCATTTCACTAAGCGATAGCGCTTTTCTTTCGCGTGGCCGCGCAGGTGTAAAGTTGGGCTTTTACGCTTCTTAGAAGGTTCTTTGCCGTTTTCCCGCGCTCCGCCTGAGCGTTGCGGCAAGGGAGCACTTCAGAGACCATGGACGTCATCTCAGAATGTAATTTGGAGTGCTTGTTTAATAGTTTAACCTACAATTTCCTTGCTTCTTTGTCAGCACATTCAAACTCTACAGACTTGTAGTTATTCGCGAAAAGACACATCCAGCAGAGTTTCTGGGAAGCTTGAAGGCTGCTTCCTCAAGCATTACCACGGTCTCACTCAGAAATTGAGTCCCCTCTGTCCTCATTATGGGAGGATTCTGTAGGAAGCTTGAGATACCACGCGGGCTCACGCGGGGATTCCAAGTTTCCACTGCCCCCAGCTTCCCCCCTCGTCCCCCTGATGCGCATTACAGGTAGGTTAGGATTTAGGGTTTAGGGGTTGGGGTTAATACCTGGGCCTAAGCGATTGCCATTATGTGGCCCAAGATTCCTTGCCTAATCACGGTACAGGGTTCCTCATATAGACCTCAACATGGTATTGGTAATTATTGAGGCCTCTACATTATATGATACCTGTAAACCCCCACATAAATCCACTTTCCATGACATTTTCCATTTGAATCTCCACTATTCCCATAATATAGCCCTATATACCCCCTTAGGCAATGCTGGAAGTCTTCGCCTTTGCAAGGACATCGTGCACAGATCGTGTTCCAGATAGCAGAAGACCGGTGTTCGCCCGAAGAGCTGGAGGCGCGTGTGGAACATAGGCTTCCAGATGTCAAGTCCTAATATCATCCATATTCGGGGTCAGGTTGAGACATTAGGGGTCTACACCAGGGTAGTCCGAGACAGCTGACTAGGACTGAGGACTTGGAGGTTAAGGTTACAACAAGGAGTGCAATGCCAACTGTGGGCTGCACGAAGCGTTTTTGTGCTGTTAGAAATGACAACTAATTATCTAGTTGACGCACCATTCAGGATTACAAAAGCCCTCAACTTAACTTCCTCAACCAGAACAACCCAAAGCCCTTAAACCCTGAATCCAGATCCCTAACACTCGTCTTTGCCAGGCGCTAGCAGACAAGCTTCCTCGCACACGCGCATTGGCCATGGGAAAGGAGGATTTTTCGCTGACCTGCAGTGTGGCTTGCCAGGACAGCAGGGGATGAAGCCTACGGACTGTTCCTCCTACTAGTTATATTTCTACCACTACTACTGTAATTAGTGCTACCACTGCTAGTACCACTACCGCTATTGGTACTGCTATGAGTTGAGCTTATCGAGTATAAACACTCCTACTTACAGATATCTTGTCTTGAAGAATATAAATCTACCTTGTCTACCTTGGGCCGTTTGGAGCCCCAGCGTGATGCAGCATGTTTGTCGCAAAGAAAAAAATTCTCTGAGTGGTTTCATGTGGGGGCAGCCAAAGGCTCCAGCAAAGGGATGCCCCTGTAGCGGTGCTTTCAGAGCCTCAATTGACAGGGCTTGGGACGTGGGTGATTTACATTAGTTGTGCTTGCGACTCCTTTGGCTGAAGCTTCTGGGGAGCCAGTGAGTTATATTGGTGTCATGCATGATTTCGGATGGGGCACCTGTCAAAGCAGAAACTCCCTCCCCAAAAAAGTTGACCTCCTGTTATCTTTATTTGTTTGTGAGAATCTCCCTGATCCTCCCCAGCATATCCCTGACAGAAACCCTCCCGCGCCCCAACCCCACCTTTGGAAATTCACACATGTGCATGAATAGTAGGAATGGCGAAACTGATAACCCATGTTTGCTTCGCGTCAGGAAGATAGAGGCTCCAGCAGCCCTTGTGGACCTCCTGTTTATCAAGACGCTCGGCTGACTTGAGTGTTGCAGTTTACCATGGATTGCAGAGGTACTAGAAATCTGTAGAGATCATCTAGGCCGTACTGGGTGGCCTCTGGATCATCTTCTGGCAGTCAGAGCCGATTTTACATGGTCCTCAGGATGACATTCCCTCTCAGAAGGCTTAAATGGTACTTCCGCAGAAGAAGGGGCCCCCAATATAGACCCCAGCCTACTCCAAAAAGGTACCCCTAATTTTGGGAAGCCCCCAAATGGGCTTAAGGGTAGCTAAAGGGAGCCAAAGGGCAATCTTAAGGAGGGGTGTGCGTGCGGAAGACTTTGGATATCTATATGAGATCCATAGCTTAGGAAATCAGCATTTCAGTTCACCGGGTACCTCCTTCTCATACTGCACATGCCAAACCTCTACCAAGACGCATCCCGAAGATACTACCGAAGATTATACATAGACATCTACATCTACATGTATATATACATATATATACATATATATATATATCTCTCTCTCTCTCTCTCTTTTTAGAGAGCTATGCATTATTGCCGGTTTGTTTGGGCGAGGGCATTCTTCTGTGAGTAGTTGCTTCGTCGGAGGCAGGGCGCCTGCTGGATCTGAGCTGTCGACCGCGCAGCGCTGCCATGAACAACTTGAGCTGCAAGGTGGTAGGGATTTCTTTAAATTGCGAGTGATGCTTATGTTGAACTGAACTTACAGGTATATATGGTGGGTTTGGGGACCGCTGTTTCTTGAGCTTATGGGTCCTTCTTGAATTTGGGATACTGGAGATGCCCGTGTTTTTGCGCATTTGGGGGATCCTGACTTTGAGGATTACCACTGGCTCCAAAAGGTGAGGTTTGGGGAGGGTAATCGGCTTTGGGGTGTTCGAGAGTTGCGGAGCTTGCTGTTCAAGGTCTCAAATGACAGGGCTCCCGGCTGGAATTTTTTTTTTTTTTGCAAAACACATGCGTTGGCAATCTCAACTCCGAGCCCCAAGCATTGTATTCCCCGATTCTCAGCTGCAACGAAATGCGTCACGCTCTCTCTTAGGTGGGGTTTGGGCTCAGGGTTTACAATTCTGGTCTTTGAAACTCGCAAGTCTTGATGAATTCCTGAGCCCCCAATCCTGTACCAGAAACCCCCCACTTTTACATGCACTAGTCCTGACATAGAAACTTGAAGGAGGAGAGGCACAACATTTTTGCGGAGTTCATTGCTGCCGAACTCTTGGATTCGAGCAAGGCTGGGACATAGAAGCCTGGGTAATCAGTCATGTATAGTGGCTAGCGTAAGCATGGTAATTCGGCTATACCCCAACACAGGTCAAAAGACCCTTTGGCCGGTACTGTGGCTGCAGCCGAACATCGGGACTCAGACGATGCCGTTTGTGCTGTAGAGGCGTTGAGGCTTGCTCAAAAGGATTCATTCAACAAGCCCTGATTCAGGTTGAGCTGTTCATGGTGTGCCGCCTAGTCACATCCGACTTCAGACCCTCTCACCTTGAATAATTTTTCCAACCACAGATCTACGGATTATACCTGGAAGTCCTACATATGATACATGAATCAACAGAGGGCGGATGTGGGGCCAACTGTTCTGATAGACTGCTACAGCCCCTGCTCGCGTCCCAACGATTGGCCCATGATCTTCCGGCCACAGTCAGGGCTACGTCCTGGAAGTCGCTGGAGGGAAAGGACTCGGTTTTAGGAGTTTAGGAGTTTAGTATTCAACATCAGGCTTTAGGAGGTAAGCCTTGGGAGGTTTGGGGTCTAGGGATGAGGGATTTCATGCTTTGTGCACGTTAGGCGATGACGGCTACCATTTGGATGTACACAGGCTGGAATGGATTCTTATGTGCAAAGCAGACTCTGGTAACATAGCTGCTCGCGCCGGCTTGTCACGGGTAAAGAAATTCCTCACTGTGTCGGGCTTAGCACTGCGCTTGAGCAGTGTGTGCCAACAGGCTGCTCGATTCTCTCATGGACTGTGCCCTCAAAGCACGCGTCAGATGCATTAAGTAAACAACCAATGCGGCGGGGGCTGCGTCATGTGTCGCACTACTAACATATCCCAGAGGTAAAAAGAATGAACATCTCAACGACTCAGCTGCCATGAAGCCTGAGCCCTGCTGACACCTGAGCCGGTATCGTGATGCTTCTGATAAAAGTCTGCTTCCCTTGCATGCTTCGGGCAGACGTCAACTGCCCAAGTACTTTGAGAGTTTATGGTTCATGTTGGGAGAGGAGCCCTGGCGATTGCCTTGCAAGCACGTGGCGTTGAAGATGTGGTGGTCATCGACCCCAGGCCCATAGCTGAGACACTGAGCCCAAATAAGGTCGGAATGTCATAATATACTGTGGAATATTATGGTATAGTATGGAATATTATAGGATGTTATAGTAGATTGTGGAATCTTATGTTCCCAAGGTGATGGGTCTCTCTTGGACTTTTCTCTACGCGGGTCCTGTGCTTTTGGGAGGAGTTCTACGGAGGGGGATTTTTGGCTTGGTGAAAGATGTTGGAGAGGTGCAGCGACTCAATCAGAGTGGCTTCTTTCCTTCGCGTAAACCATGTTAGCCACTGTCTAAATTCCATAAAGGGGATGATCAAGGGAATTATATAGGGGACTACTATAAGGGGTTATCAAGGGGGATACTAGGAGTTTCACCATAGCTCATGTGAGCCAGCACTATACCTGAAGACCATGTCAGGAGCATGTAGGATTAGTGTAGATTCCAGCAGTTGCCCGTTATAGAGGGGGAACAGAACACCAGAGAGAACCCTGCACTAGGTCCTAGGTCAACGTCTTGACTCCTCAAGGGCCACTTCTGCAACCCATGAGACAAGAGCCCGGGAGTAATTGAGCATTTGCAAATGCATGGGGAAGATGGGCCTCCAGCAAAGGAGCCAGTGGACAGATGCTTCCGCCACCCACACGCCAGATACGGAGGCCCTGGAGACGGGTTCTTCGCATGATGGGTGCCCAAATGGGACGTAGAAGCAGACCCAAAGTTGGGACAAACAGTCGGGTGTGAAATCATAGAATTATCGTTTGGAGAGACCACATGTCATTATCAGCGGTGTGGATCTAGTTCAAGGATCTTCGCACTCAGAACTTTAGTGCGGCTAATCCATGCACCCAACATGAACTGCGTTGTCATTTCTTCTCGGAGATGTCGGCATGATTGTCAAGCAGTATGTTCGTCAGCCTCAGGCACAGACACGCCGAACCCCTGAACTTGGGCCAGAGAGGGGGATTTGATAGAGTTTAGCAGATACTTCCGACTGTAGTTAGCAGCCAACCTAGCACAGTCATAGCCCTGCTTAATGGTGTTCGCGAGGTTGTAGGGTTTAAGGTTCAGGATTTGGGTGGCTGTACTTATACGTGCCCATGTGCTAGGTAGAGTCTTATTGCTCCTGTCCCCATTCCAGGCCTTAGGCCTTAAGCGCTATGCCCTGAGTCTCAAAACCCAACCCTGACCTGAACGCTGCAGGCAGACATTCACTCTGAGACCGCCGTGCGGCGGGTCAGGGCATACTTTGACGTCGCCATCTCAGCTTAGTCTGCGTAACCTGCAGAGGGATAGAGACTAGAGCGATCTGCGCAATGCCATCAGGACATGGGTGCGCTTTGTCTCGGGGTTTCCGCCTCACATTGGACCTTTTGCCGATGTCTCGGCAACATATATTTAAGTAAAGAGCCATGCTCGCCGGGTTGCATCAGACATCATCTAAACTCAACGTGAGACTATACGGATTACAGGAATGGTAGATTATCATTTCAAAATCTGGCTGCTTTTTAATTGGGATCGTTTGAGGCGTGCAAGTTCAGCGCATGGAACTTCAATGTGATGAACCCGGATGACTTCAGTCGCGTTGGCCATCATCATGCAGTCCCCAGCGGGGTACGGTAGGGTAGGCATGGCACACCCAATGCCATAAGACCAATCGTAACCACGGCTTGACCAAGGGAGTTTACACATGCTGTTTCTCGAGGATTGATTTGGACTTGAGCGGGTGGCCCAAAACATATGAAACCGCTCAACAAGTAGAAGTCGCTTCTCAACAATGTCGGCATCGACGAGAGGGGCCTCTCTTTGCCAGACGCCTGCCCCCCTTTGGGTACGTTCAAGACGCCTGATCCCAATAAATCTGCTCTTTGCTGGGACCCTCAACAAGAAATCTGCAATTCTGAGAGAGATGATTGCCTGCCAGCCTAGCCTCTGAGGATTCATCCCGTGACTTGGTCAGCGATTCGCTTGCTGTGGTTGCCATGCACCCGGATGAGGAGGGATCTGGCAGTAGGCGATAAGACCTCGAGGCTTTAGGGGAGTGGAGCTTAGGGGTTGTGGCTGGAATCTATGAACTTAGGAGTTGCGGCTCAGCTGAGTTGGACATGAGGGAAGGCGCAGCAGGCTTTGGCCGCTAAACCCTGAAATCTGAAAGTACATGCCTAACCCCAAGCCCTGAACAGTAAAGTGCTGCCACCAACGACCACTGCCATCAGAGCCCACCCTGCCAGGCCACAGATGCAGTGGTGGACCAGGCTCTGCAAGCCCAGCGCCCCTTCGCCGTGGCTCAGCGAATTCACCGCGGGATGTCAAAATCTGGTCTTCTTTTGCGTCTCCATGACAGGGACCTGACTATCTTGCCTGGGAACACAGGGAACCCTGATGGTATGCCCAGGTGGAGATCCTGTAGGAGCTTTAATGGGAATCATGTAGGGTTGGTATATAGACGGTGTTGTGAAGCTTTGCAGATCTACAGGCCATGAGTTTGGTTGGTCCGCGCATAGCTCCGCTTGGTGAAACGATCCAGGTTTTCAGATTTCGACGGTTTAGGGGTGATGGCTTGGACTGGATGGTTTGATGGCAGGTTGGACCTCAAAGGTGACGCGGGCTTTGCAGGTTTGGATGTTAGGCTTCGGGTGTTCTGGAGCGAGGGCTGAAACCTTGGCTGCCCTGCCCACCGTCAAGACTCGTTCTACATATTCTAGGCTTATCTGCCAAGGCATCGGCTCAACCTGCTGCTGCTGCTGCTGCTGCTGCTGCGACAGAATGATGTGAGAATTCAATTGCATCCTGCATTGCCTGATTTCCTGCACAAAGCACTAGGCGCTAGCTTCTATTCATCTCGTCCAGCCGCTTTGCTCAGGTGGTACCCTGTTGCGTTTTCCCGAAGCTCTTTGGTGACCGATGTCTTCTTGACGGCAGCGGGGTTTCTGGACACTGGGCCGTGACAAGAAGGTACTACCACACCCCTAAAGACTCTTGCGAATGCTATCTTGGTGCTACTTTGAGGCTTTCGTAATTCGCAGCGGCCATGCCTTTAGCTTTTCAAGGATAACCAGCCCATGAGCACTCTCCTTGTGGCCACCTTTGACTGGATCCCAAGGAACTCGGTCTTTCTGAGCAGGCGTTTGTACCAGGATCCCTCTTGCCTCTGAGGTCTGGACGGCACATTCCTGTGCTGAAGTAGAGAACTTCGAATTTGTTGAGCTTTATATGGCTCAACAACTTCCTGGTAGCGACCAGGAACTGGATCTTTCTCCGCACAGGCCAACTGGCACCGAGTAATCGAACGCAGGCATTTGCAGAGCGCGTGTGTGCGTCTACATGCTGAGGATACAGCGGGCTTATTCGCTTCCTGCGGGAGAAGGCCAGGGCTGCCATGGGCTTTTCGCTGCCTGTTGAGCTAGTTTTCATTGCAGAGACTCGCTCAACTCATGCCGTTTGCCAGACAAGTGTCGCTTGCCCAAGAATTAAGAAAGACATGTCCTGTTACCCACTTCATGACGTCAACGCTGGCTTCGACTGGGAGGTGCATACTTGAAGCTATGCTAACAGGATCCTCTAACACATACACGCGAAGATAAAGACATTTTTCAGTCCACTAGTGTGCTCTTGTTCCTTTTTGGGGTTCCGGACAACTGTGGGTCACCTAAGCTGCTTAGGCTGAGCCGCTAAGCATTATTACCTTGTTGAGTACTCGAGATTGCAATGTTTGAAAGGGCCTATGGTACTGAGGTACATTGCTGTAGAGTAGTCAAGATGACTTAAAATCTTGATGTGGCCCCCATCTGGACTATGTCTTTGGCCGCTGCAGTATGCATGTACCCACCTCTTCTTGCAAGGATCCTCGAATGAGGGCGGCCCGGCTGCCCTTTACTGGCTCGTTCCTCAGCTACTGTGGGTTGTTTTGACGGCTGAAGGTTGATCAGCCTCACAGGGATTCCTGGGTGTTTTGTAGAGCTTGGAGGGGATTAGAGCAGATCAATTTAGGGATTCTTCCAAGGGAGCATGGAGAGTTAAAGAATCGGTTGAGTATGGCTGTTCGGAAGCGTGTACAATATTGAGTTGGATGCTTTGGCAATGCATCAGGCTCCACCAACCTCTTTCATGGACGAACATCGGTGGCGCATTGCTCATGCTGTGCAGAGAGCAGCAAAATTGCTAGGACAAACAAACGTCGTATTGATTAGTAGCAAAAAGAAGGCCGTGGACAACAGCAAGAACAACTATTTCAGCATCAACAGTATTCCTAGCACAGGTCGGAACATTGTCCTGTACATGAAACGAGAGGATTTCTGGCGAGAAGAGCAGGCATGCATGCTTGGTGTGTGGATTAGGTACTGCCTCCACTCTTTAACAGTTGGACACTGATTATAACATGGTTCTATATAGCCTGTAGTATTACCCGCATTATAGGTGTTACTGGGCGCGGTACTCAATGTATGGCCATTCTCCACTTAGACCCCTACAGAGTGTGTGACTTGAGTACTGCACCCTTACAGCAGCGGTCTTGTGTGAAGTTGGTTACGCCTCCCCCTTTTTTGTAACTACTAAGACGCTGGGACAGGGGGGGGGGGGGTCACCACATTATGATTTGGGAAGTTGCATAGTCTGTCTGTATGTCTGTACTGGAGGATGCCTTCATTTCTAAGTCCGAAAGAAAAAGATTGATGAAGACTTTGTGATTAGGTTGGGTTGTGTGGAATCAAGACTTTATGGGGGAGCTTGGGAGTGAGAAGGGACCCTCTTCAAATCCTTTCCTAGATTATGGCATACCGGTCTTAATGAAGTTCCAGGTCGTCACATGGGCTTAATCTCGCGCAACTTCAGACGTAGCACTTGGTGTTGCTATTCATTCTCAGAGGCATTTTAGATAGGGACACTGAAGTCCACAGCATAGGAAGTTCCTACTCTTCCTCTTGGCTCTGGATTGTACAAGCACGACGCAGGCTTAAATGCTACAGCCCCTACAGAGACACCCCTCATTGAGGGTGGTCGCCTACTTGAGCCTGGCTTTCCATGGGATTTCGGACGGTACACATGACGATCCTTTTTGCTGCTAGTTGTAGTACTTCGTATGGAGCAGTATTGTACTTTTGGCGATGTCAGGACATCAGGGGGCTCTGCTGGTGATCCACCGTAGTGCTGATGCGCAGCTATTTTTGAAGGACGCCTCAACACTACACTCTTAACTGGACGTTCCGATGAGTACTTCTGCGAAGTCTGACAAATCTTGTGGCGAAAGACAGGGAACAGACGTAGTTTTCACATTTACACAGCAGGGGCCACATATAAAAAGCTGCTCCAACGCAGATGTTCAATCCTCCGCCGCAAGACCCTGGTTATAAGCAACCGCCAGATTCAGATCCTTCTGGAATACCGCAGCCAGAAGACTTGCCACCAGCATTCCCTCATCATGTAACAACGTTATAGTATACTGGCTATCCCCAGGACCCCTGTGAGAGCTTTGTGTACTAGAGGCGGAGCCTGGCCCTTTGAGAGCGCCACTTTGGACGCCGGCCAAGGCTCGGTGAGGCAAGCGCGACTTCTACAAAGTTTCGCGGTTTTTGCTGAGGTTAGCTGAGGTATTCTACTTGCTTTCGTTGCCTCCTCCCGTGGCAAGGGATTCGAAGGGGTTGGGCTTGGGATGATATCTTTTCTTTTCTTTTTGTTTTCTTTCGCAGGTACGAGTGATTGTTGCCGCGCTCTGTTTCTTCTGAATCTGGCTTTGCCTGATGGTGAGCGTAGCAGGGAGGACTCCGCAAGACCTCGTCCCTCTCCCCTCTCCCAAGATGTTTCAAAGGCCTATAATTTCTAAATCCTTGAGCCCACAGGTGGCTCGAAGGGAGCACTGCCAGGTCTTGCACGGGATGGTCGCCACACCACACGTACCGTATCTTCTGGTCACGGAGTTCCCGATTCGCTCCGCGCGCGAGGACTGAATTGCAAGTCAAGATGCCAGGATCCTGCGTGGCCTTTCTTGAGTTCCCGTCATAGCGCTGGGAAGCCAGGGAACCTGCAATCGTCACTAATTATCTCTTGTTTTCAAAGAGGCTCTCAGAGACGGTTTCAGTCCCTCGTCAACAAGTCCTTACCCACGATCCACACACAGCTATCAAAGGCTTCGTAATTCCGGCAGCTAGCTCTTGATGCAAGTTATAGAGTTTTCAACTTTACCGGGCACATCATGCTTGTCGCGGCCATTTGTCGAACAGACAGTTTGATCAACTACCATTGGGGTCCTTGTCAGCACAGATTGACTCCATCCCTTCCAGAATCTCTGCGAGCCTTGCAGGAACCACACTATACATGAGCCATAGTCTAAGCTCC
>CAJNIZ010043371.1:70507-123721 GCA_905231905.1 Symbiodinium pilosum
AAGGAGTTTTGACCGATGCTCATATCATGGCCGAAGTTTAGTCGGATTGAGAATAACCGAGAATGACCAC
This sequence comes from Symbiodinium pilosum, assembly GCA_905231905.1. Taxonomy (NCBI): domain Eukaryota; class Dinophyceae; order Suessiales; family Symbiodiniaceae; genus Symbiodinium; species Symbiodinium pilosum. The sequence goes on from CAJNIZ010043371.1 coordinate 70,578, forward strand.
AAACCCTACATGTCGTTCTGGGGCCTCTTGCTTTGGATCTGCGGAGGCCCTGCTAAAGTCAAACGGCAGTGTCAACTGCATCTCTAGGCCTTCTCATGAAATTCACCCTTTTTGAGCATGCATCTCAGTAGGCCTTAGCCTCCCTTCCCCTCCAGTAACCGCAACCTTGTTGCAAGGGCCCACTATGACTGAAGGTGCCCTGGTTTTGAGAACTTTCTGACACTGAGTAGAAACTGAATCCAGTCCGCAAAGCAGGCATTGACCCCGCCAGATGCGCACGACAAGACGACTTACTTTTACCGTTTCGTAAGATGAGCCTCAGCAGCTTTCCGTTTCAGAGCAGAGACATGGGAGTTCCCAAAGGCCAGAGTTCCCTGTTTTCCGGGTTTTCTCAATTCAGTAAGGACTATAAGGGGGCCCCCTATTTTTTGGAAACACCCATATTGCGCAATGAACAGGATGCAAAACTATGCTAATTGGCAATTGCCGACTTATGTCTGACTTGTGTAACGGGCGGAACTTTTGAGGCGCTTGCGCCCTCGCCCTTCACCCTGTGCATGGAGAAACTGGGATATGCTAAAGGCTTGTTGACTCCCTGGATGGTGTTATGCTTCGATGCCGTGTTCATATTCCAAGCCTGTACCTGACAGAGGTTTTGGGCCAAGCTAACACGAAAATTGTTTGCTCCGTGCACTGGCGTCGAGTTTCAGAATTTAAGCATTTCGCAACCAGCACCAGAGCGCGCGGGTCTCGTTTTCATAGCCTGTCCACTGGATCTGGGTAAAACGGTCATAGATTCCCAGTAACACCTATCGTGGTCGTCAGCGTCAGAGATGCCAAAGTCCCTTAATCCCTGAACTGTCTACATGCCAACAAACTGCGCTGCAAGAAATTGCCAGCTTGATGAAAATTACCCATCTCCTTGCAGTGGATCTGGGGAGAAAGGGTGCCAGAGCCCTGTACAGGCTGTACAGATTCCCAGAGTCGACCCGACCTCTGCAATGTTGGTTTCGAGCCTACCCTGAAATTCAGTAGCCATCTCTTGAGATGTGTGTTGATGAAGCTACAATAGATCAGTGTGCTTCGGGGTCAAGGCAGAGTTTTTAAGACCCTGCAAGTGAAAGCCCTTGCAACTGCGCAAGCCCCCTGCAGCTGCACGAGCGGCAGCAGAAGACTGTGACAGAGTGGTCAGAGCGACTTTCTACGGCGACGTGTCGACAACCAATGTCTGCCTAATTGTGCCTCCCAGGGTAATCAAGCTAGCTTATGATGGCCCGCGTATACCTCAAAGCAGAGGGTCCTGAGTACAAGGGCCCGTGATGTGGAAACATTCCAGAGTAAAAGTTTTGGCAGAAGAAGACCTGGTTTCGAGACATCGCCCTATGACCGGTGGCAAAGACTTACTTGGCAGCTAAGATAACAAAACTAGCAGGCACAAGCATCCGATCGCGCCAGGTTCTGAATTGAAGTATGGACCTAAAAGAGACCCTTCGTGTGAGTAGTGTTTTATTTGGGGATAAAATAGTCCCCACTATAGAGTAAGATTAAGTCCTACTCTGCGTATAGTGTTTTCTATCGGAACAAAGTCTTAATTACTTGGTTCGACCACCACGGAACAGCGCTGCTCATGTGGGATAGTGTGCACCGAAAACCTACATGGGTTGTTGTCAAAATCATGGTCCTTTTTTGGGTGCCCTAGAGATTAGGTGCCGCATTATAATAGGGATCCAAAAAAGGACCATAAGTTTGACAACCACCCATATCAGTAAGTTCCGCAGCATCCCTTTCCCTTGCCATACCCTCCAGGACTGGCTTTGCTGTGCCAACTGCTTGCCGAGGCGCCAGCTTCTCCATCATAGCCTGGGGTTTCCCAAAATTATGACCTGTCTTGGGCCTCCCCAGCTTTTGGACTATCATGCTTTGGGGTCTGCATGGGGCTATTTAAGGAAACTGCCAGCTTGGCGCTTTAAGTCATGCGGGGTATCCTCAGGGAGCCTATGGAGATATCTGTGGATAGCCATGGATTTGTATGAGGGTGCGGATTTTGAGAAACTTCCCTATCAGGAGCCCTGCAATGGCGTGTGCCAAGATTGTCGTTAATTGTGTGTGCCAAGATTGTCGGCACTGGGTTCCTACCTGCTGAAGGTTTTGTCTTTGGCAACTTAGCGGCAAGCCCTGTTGTTTGCCTTTGGGGTGCCTAATGCACATAAGGTGAACCAGAGAGCAAATCGGAATTCCATAACAGCGCTGGGCATGGCGAGGATTTGCGTCTCGACTAGCCGTGGAGGGATGGTGCTGGAGGTCGCCATGCTCGTACTTACAATTGAAGTGATCGTCGCTTCAGGACTCTCATGTCCGGAGAGTGGCCTGTGAGAGTGGATGGAGTGGGGAGTGGAGTACATTTTAGGGGACTTTGACATGTTAATTTTGTGAGGCTTTATTGGGAACATAACTGCAACGCATGCCAAATCGTGGTGCCTCGAGTCAAGCATCAACTCGCAGCAGGCATCCCGGGTTGCTGCACTGCCAGTCTTGGAAGCTGGACCCCGAGAATGATGTAATGTAAGACGGAATGGGAGCATGATGCCAGGTCATGGACCGCCCTGGTGAACGCGGCAAGAAGTTGGCATGCAGATTGAATAGCATAGCCTCTTGGCAATTTCTTGTGCTCAAGGCATAGGGCTTCAGACGAGGGAGATGAGAGTTTGTAGCTGCACCTCACATACCGAAGGCTCAACGAGCACTTTGGGACACACTCTGTAACTAGCGCCGGGAAATAAACTCCGCTTCCTAAACAGGAAGTCAACTTCATGACAGCAATCCGTGCACGACCCTGCTTGTCGTGCCCAAGCAGCCGATGTCAATATTTGCACTTGTATTCATCTGCATGACCTCTGAGGCAGTGTGGCTGCTTTGCATCGCACGCGCAGGAGTATCCAGCAGACAGCATTTGTATTGCAGATCCCGGACTCGAGAGTTGGGAACAAGCAGAATCAATGGTCCGCAGTTCCTTCGGCTTGGCCTCATGCTTAGTTGCCACAGATCAAGTGACAGGCTTTGCGAGGTCCATGATGGAAGTATAGTGTTGTCGGCCGGGTTATTGCTCACTCTGCACGCGCGGCCAGTGTGTCGATGCTGTTCCAAGCACTGCAAGACATTTGCAGCGACATTACAGTGATGGAGTGATGGGCGTGTCAACGAGGGGTGCGTTTTTTGTCGAGAACCGAGAACTATAGTCGGGCACGCGGACAATACTTAGTCAATCTGCAGGCTGGCACAATTTACCCACGTGACCGGCGTTGCAAGGCCTGAATTTGTAGAAGCCATGTCCACAATCTGGTCGCTGGCCTTCCAGCAAAGCTGAACTTGCAGCCGCGCGCAAGTTCCTGCTAGCGGCTTACGGTCTTGATCGCATGGACGGCTTGTTTGGGATGACTATCACAGCCTGTTCGGCTCGCGAGGTTTCTCCAGCACCATGAAAATGATTGCAATGCCTGATTGCAGCAGCAGCAGTAGACACAGGTGTCAAAGTGTGTTGTGCTTGCTAGTGGTCTACAGCACGCGTGCAGATGTCTTGTGCAGGAGGAGGCAGCTTCCGCGAACAAGGAGGACGTGCAAGAGCTTCGCTGTCTGAGTTGTGAGGGGTGGGAGCTCGCTTAGCAAGTGTACGAAGTATGATTTGCAAGGATGAACATAGTTTCAGGGTTGCCGGATGCCCGAGCCGATGAATGATTATGTGGCAGAGGTCTGCAACGCCGGCACGTTGTCAATGCTGCAATAGCAAAACCTCGCCCGAGTCATTGGTCTAGTGCTGATGACCACATTTAAGGCAAGAGTTGACCTATGTGATTAGCCCCAGCTCGCGATTATACAGCGGCCCTCATCTCCGGAATACGATTTCCATGGATAACAAATTGCATACAACCTCACCAGTTCCTTGATTCGTGGATATGCGGCGACTTGAAGCCGCTGCAGGATGCTTTCGCTAGGCTTCGTGCCTTGGAGGCGGAATAGTGGATCACTGTTGGGCTTCATTGTGAAAAAAATTCTTGGTGAGGGTGACGGACCCAGGTTGGCGCTCTATAGGCCACGGTATACGGTGAGCTTTACGTATCATAGGCTGCAGAAGCTCACGACATGTAAGCGTTTGAAGAAGACCTAGGCTAGATAGCAAATCGGAGGACGCACATGAGGCTGTTGCAATTCGGGCAGCGTTTAGCGACAAAGTATAAAAATGACATTTTGAAATTCACTTCGGGGCTTCGTGTTTTTTAGCGTGTGCTACTACATGTCTACGGTATGATATGTTCAATTGGCCTCCGCTAAATTACGCCTTTTTGCGGACAATTCCGCCTGTTCCTTCAGTGATCCTTTTGCGTGCTTAAGGCTGTCATATTTCTAGATGAACGTGCTTGACTTCACTCTTTGTGGGCTGAGCCACGTGGCTTGATCTTCTGACTTCGGAGCTGAGTTGGAGGTTCTGCGACATGATTTAAACAGACGAGCATTCGATATGGGATTTGGGATGTTTTTTGAATTGTTTCTTTCTTTGGCCCTGCGGTCCACTGGTCCTCTTCTCCCCATGGTCCCGGCAGTCCTCTTGGTGCCGGGCCGCCCCCAAAGCCCCCATTTTTCGGCAAGATCTCGGTGAAAACAAGATGCAAGGTGTGATCGGGTGGCATAGTGGGTTTGCTGAGAAGATGTGCCTTGTACATTCTCGTGCTCTGCAGCCTCGAGGTGACGGATATTGCAAGTGGCATGTCTTTGAGAATTTTCAAGTGTAAATGCAAAAACAACTGTTGACCAGTGCCAGGTCGGATTGGTGTTGCCTGTTTCGAACTTCTGCAAGGTGCTCAGGCTCAGGCGTCTGTTTTCCTGACATGATAGGTTTCACTTTCAGTACCAATATCCAGGGTTTAGGAATTCGGGGTGCGGGGTCTAGGATTTAGGGGTTAAAGGGTTTGAGCTTATGTTTTAGGATTTAGGGTTAGGATTCAAACTTTCTGGTTTAGGATTCAGGGTTGGGAATTTAGGGGTTTGGGGTTATGGTTTAGGATTTGCGGTCTATTGTCTGGGGCTAATGTCACTTGTTGGGATCCAGTTCTGGAAGAGGTCTGTTGATGGCCGCGCTCATCATGATCCTGACAGATGAAACTGCGCGTGAGCTTGAAAATGACCCTGTGAGTTACGGCGACCGGTTAGCTAGCTCTCCAAGTGAGAGGCAATTCACGCTGTGCTTTGTGCCTTAAGTCTTTCCATTTCAGAGATTGCTCTTGCGCACTTCCACGCAAACTTGCCTTTTTTTGGTCCAAGCCAGTAGCCTGAACGATTTTGCGCACCCGACGCAAAAGCAGGCAGGGAACGGACACAGGTGGTGACACTTTTCTGATGTGTTTCAGGCATGCTATTTCGCTAAGGAAACTACCCTAAGCCCCAAACCCTGTACCCCTAAACCAAGAGCCCTAAAGTTACGGGTTATACGTAGGGAATAAAGGAATATAATCCCTATGTACTCCCTAAACCCGACATGATCCCTATATAGCATATTCCCATATTCCCTTCTAAGAGCCAGTGAGTAAACCCCAGTTGAGGCAAGCTATCCGTTTTTCGCCCGGCAGGTATACTTGGTCAGCGTTGCGTCACGAGCTGCAAGCCCAGCATGGTCTGGTAATAGTAAGATATTAATAGTAATACCAATAATAACAGCAAAAGTAGTAGTATTAGTATTTGTAACAGCAATAGTAATATTAATAGTAATAATAAGGTTGAGGGTTATCAGCCCAATGCTTGAGAACGACTTGGAAAAGAAGATGGAAAGTAATATAGTTGTTTGGGTTATATCGGGGTGATCTGCTGAGTGTCTTGGTCTTTTGTCTATTTGGTCCCACGTGGCAGGCCCATGCTTTCACTGCTCGCAGCTGCCGGAGCCTTTATGACCAGACCATAATGGAATAACGTCTTGCATTTTTATGGGTACTTAAGCCCAATAAGGAATGATGATAATAGCATCCCAACCGTGAACTAGATGAGCGTTTAAGTCTGGCGGTCGCCTAATCGGTTTTTGCCAAGGTCCGAAGCCTCTACGAGGACGACATCAAGCCGTACGGAAGGACATCCCTGATGAATCTTTCCTGTGGATAGCAGTGGCGATCCTACAGTAACCATTTGCTCGAATATTTATGAATCTGCCACCCGCCCCCTAACATATATTGTATCATGTCGGGAATATTGAAATTAGGAGAGTGGGCGGAGGGTGTTAAGTGGAATTGTGACAGGCTCCTGCGAGAGAGGCTAGCTGAGCGCACATCCGCGGCTTGGCCACGTTTAGCTGCATCCAGAGACGTTTATCTTGGATTGCCAATGGACCAAACTTTGTGAAGGACAAAACTTGTCCATCAAGAAACTTCTGTTTTCACAACATCGTCCAGCACTACATGTATCTTTGTGTGGTTGGGTCCATAAGTTGGCCCATAGGTGTTTATGAGCCTCTAGGTACTTTGATATGCAAGAATATAGTGGTCTTAATGGAAAAAGTGGAGCTGGTGGTTCATTTTTGCTCGGATGTTTGCCTTTCGGTAAGTAAGCCCACCTTACCATAAACCTTGACGGTCATCGAGCACGACAAAGTCAGCCTCACGGTTTGGGGTTTAGGGGTCAGGATTGTCAAAGGTTTCCGGGGCCAAATACCGGGCTTATACGGAGGATCTCTCTATAAGAAAGGGAGATAGCAAGATATAGTAAAAGAAATATGGCCGCGATTATTTTGTTGCTGATCAAAACCGACTGATCCATAGATTCTGAAAATTTTCAGCTCTTTATCTCGGATTTACATATTCTGCCGAGCCCGACAGCCAAATTTCGAGAGATTTCGGTTCTTGCGGTCTAAGATCTCCGGCCCGATCTTTCTGCATGAGCTTTCTATTTCATGAATCGCTCTTCGGCTGAGTATTACGCGGCGCATCGGAAGAGCATATAAATGCCCGTCGATACTTGCGGCCAGTCAAAAAATGGAAAGGTTTGGGCTCCCTGGGATTTATCGTTTTTCTGACCGATCGTACATGTTATTAAAGAGAGATGAGATACGGGGGTCTCGGCAGATTCTTATTCTCGTAGCTTGTGGTTATTAACGCAGAATTTCCGCTTCATTTAACCTTCTTGGGCTAAGAAGTCTTGAATGGAGACTCGCGAGAACGTATGATAAATGCGGTTATCTCGGGTCTATACGTTCTGCTGAAGATATACGTAGGCAACTGAAAATAAATCATTCCGGCAGAGAGGGCCGCGCGAATGAAATTCTCCGAGATTTTCGGTCGTCTCGCTCGCACCTAAAATCTCGGCGTCTTTCAGAATTATTTTTCATATTGTCGTTCAGGAGGCAAAGGAGAACGGTATCAATAGATATCTAGGGCCGTCGTACGCTTAAAACGCTTCTTGGGAGGCTTTCTAAAGGCTCTAAAATCTCGGAGATTTTAAATTCTTTTGGAAAAGATAGAAAATTTTAAAATCTTCGAGATTTTGGGGGAACGCGTAAATCTTGGATTTTTTTGTCCTTCCGGAGCGATTTCATATATTTATCTATTTGAATGGTTGCGGGGCTGCTCGACGGAATACGCAGACCCGGGAAATTTGTATTTATTATACGTTTCCCCGATCTATCGCGCGCTCATTAGCCTACGAGAGATAAGGGCAGCGGAGGAACCGGACCGGAGATTTTGGATTACGGGAACGCAAGCCTTCTGAGATTTCGAGTCATTTGTTGTTATGTTTTTGTTTGATTCGTCTCTGTTCGGCGGAATCTATATTGTTCAGAGTTTATAATTTCGATATGTTTGTCTTCGGATATTTATGCGTCTCTCCGGGTCCGCCGAATCAGAGTTATCTAGTCTAAGAGAGCTGAATGAATAGGGAAGCTCGGAATAAAAGATTTGGATTGCACGATCGAATAGTTCCCCAGATTTTGAATTATTTCTTTCTTTTTGATCGTCTGTACTGCGGATCGAGAGAATATATATATCTAAGATAGAGAATTAAATTCTTTCAGAATCTATAGATTAATCGTTTATAGAAATACGTATTTCGTCGATCTTTTAGAAAAGCTAGAAATTCTAAAATCTTCGAGATTTTTGGTGCGGGGACTCTGGAGCCACTCGGGATACCGTTTGTCATACGCTCCCCCGGATCAGCCGCGCAAAGATAGCCCAAGAGAGATAAATGAAGCGGAAATTCCTGACCAGAGACCTTGGACCGCAGATTACGCAGATTTTTCTATTCAATTTATATGACTAGGATGATCTCATAATTTTTGATCTTCAATTGATATCGTCTTCATCTGATATCTATAGGTATTCTATTTCGCTGATTCGCAACCCGCTCGTCTGGTTGACTAGATAATCGTTGGGAAATTCTATTTTGGAATATAATTGAATTATATGATCTATAAGTAACTATCTATCATGATTTAATTAGATTATATCAATCGATCTAATATTTAGATACTTTTTATTTTTTAGAGGATGCTTCAATTAAGGATCGAGATATTCCCAAGAAGATCTTCAAGAAGAAAATTTCAAGGAAGAGAGCTCAAGAATCGAGAAATTTATGAGAAAATTTATAGAGGGCAAATATCAAGAGATCTAGACTCTGATAGAGAATATTAAAATGATTAGAAATCGGAATCTATTAGAAATTGAATTCTTTAAATTATAAGATGAAATCAAATAATGATACGATTAAATCTCAATATCGTTTGCCCTATATAAGATATCATAGAAATTGATATATTTATTCCTCCCCCCCCCCGCGCCCCCGACCCCGCCGCACGCGGGTACCTATAAAATACAAAGGAACGCATGATTTTGGAAGAATTCGCGTCATATCTTAGCCAAAGATCTTCTATTAAAATATAATACGATACGTTCGTCGATTTTCTTGACATTCTGTTCCCTTGAAATTTCTCTTTTAATTCCTGTAAATTCGAAATCTCAATCAATAGAAAATATTATATAGAAAATCGTATGCAGAAAAAAATAATATTGCCTAATGAATGAATAAGAAATTAGTATCTATTCGTCTAAAATGAAATTATCATGATCTTTAACCAGAATTAATCAAATTAGAAGTATCTGCTATCTGTAGTAAGAGAAAATATATATTTGAGAATATATAATGAGAAATGCGATGAATAATCTTCGCACGTTCATATCGATGATTTATCAAGATATAAGGCCGCAAACGACTAAAAACGAATAAGCTATATATTCAGAAAGATTCTCATATCTATATATTCCGTCGAGCCCTCGCGCAAATAAAAAACAAGAGAAATATGGAGATTTTAGTCGTACGACTCCCGTATGCAGCCCGGTCTTTCCAATTCATTTATCCCTCTTGAGGAGTCTGCGTAGCGGTTCGGAGAAATATATAAAACATCCTTGATAGATATGATCTATCTAGAAATTCTGAAAGATTTTAATTTTCCGTTCCAAATCTATATGCTCCTCCGACGCGGAAGACCGTTCCGGAGGCAAGGACCCGCACGACCAAAATATTCATTTTGATTGCTCCGTCCCAAAAAATAAATCTCGTAGATTTTAGTGAATCTAGTTTTCCGAAAGATTCGAAAGCTTCTAAAATCTTGGAGATTTTGAAATTCCTAGGGAGATCTATGAGGCGTTTTAAAGGGGAATCCGAAAAGTTGAATAACGAGCGAGCGAAATGACCGCGCCATATTATTAGAATATTAATTGGTCCGCAGCCTATATTAACGAGGCTCGACCAATCTATAAATTCTGAAAGATAATAATTCTCCTTCTGAGATCTATATATTCCTCCGAATAATCTTGCCAAAAATCATAATCAGAGTAAAAGAAATAGCCCAAAATCTCGAGAGATTTTTAATCGCACGATCCCGAATCCAGCTTGATTTTCTCTCCTCATTTATCTCTCTCGGACTATTTGCGCGACGGCTAGGGAAGGCGCATGAATCCCCATAAATAATTACGAGCAATCTATTAATTCCGAAAATATTGATTCTTTATCTCGGATCTAGCAGATATCTAATTAGAGATAAATCAGAAAATCGTTCCGGATATAAAAATTATATAATCAAAAATATCGAAGATTTTAAAATCTCTCATTTTTTCCGAAAAGCATTAAAATCTCCAAGATTTTAAAGCCATTAGGGAGCCCGCAGAAGTCGGAAAAACTATGACATGGCCGCGCCGGATTATTGAGATATTTTAATTGGCCCGCTTCCTGAAATAATAGAAAATATTCATTTAAGATAATCTATAACAAGAAATTCTGATGATCAAATAATATATATAAGATAACGTGCGAAACTCAATGAAATATCAATATATTATGACCAACTATGATATATAGATTCTGAAAGATTTGAAATCTCCGTCCCGGATCTTCATATTCCTCCGAAACGCGGCGTAGATAGCCAAATCTTAGGAGATCTTTGACCATACGGTCCTTTGATCGCGTCGGTCTTTCCAATTCATTTATCTCTCTTGGGGGATCCGTCATGACGATTTAGGGAGGGGAGAAATCTTGATCTCCGTGAATAGATATCATCAATCTATAAATTCTGAAAGATTTTGGCATTCCGTCCCGGAGCTACGCATTCCTTCAAAAGCGTCGATAATCAAAGAAAGATAAATCACGTCGAATATATGAAATCGCACGTATATCCCGCCGAATAATCAATATATAAGAACGCACGTGATCAGAAATAGCCAATCTAATAAATTCTGAAAGATTTTAGATCTCCGTCTCAGATCTAGACCGAGTCGTCGCGCGACCAATCGAGATTTTAGATCATTCGACCCGCTCATCCAATGCGGTCTTTCCGCTTCATATATCTCTCTTAGATATCTGCGCGGCAATTCGAGAGAAGAATTCTATATATATAAATTCGGATTTTTTTTTAATTTTCCTATATGTTCCGTCGATCAGCAATGCAGATAATCAAAGAGAAATAAACCACATAGAAAAAAAATCCGAAGCAAATGCCATACGACCAAAAATCTTCGAGATTTTATTCGTATCGCCTATATTAGAAATTTCGGAGGTTTTTAGAGCCTGTAACTTTCCTGAAGGATTACAAGATCTCCGAAATTTCAGAATCTCCCAGAGAGCCCGCAGAGAATATTATAAAAATGAATCAGAAGATCTAGATTTCACGCGAGCAAAAGGCCCGCAAATAGCCGCGTCGTAAAATTGAGATATATTCAATATTAGAGTAGATTTATTGCTTACAGCAGCGGAGCATTGTCGTGGGAATGTACGCGAAATGGCAAAATAGTTGATACGGAAGAAAATAATACGTATAATTCCAAATTCCTATTTGATATCTCACATCTTGAATATGCATTGAATTTTTGAAATTGAACAATTGAGAGAATTATGTATTTGGAGGCATTGCCGTATCTATCAAATTGATCCTCCAAGAAGCAGAAACTCATCTCGAGATATTCGTGATGGGCTTTTGCTTCCGTGCCGGTCCGGACAAGAACGTAAGCAATGATAACGGTAAGACGGCACGGATAGAGATTCGAATGAGGGATCCTCGTTCCCATATTATATTAGGATTGGAGAATAATTCTCATGAAGGACGTATAGGATTCAATAAAGAAATCATGAATGGTGCCTGGGGAATTGGATCAACCGTATTCTGCATACGCCAGCGGCTCTGGATGCGAACATATTTTTGCTCCGGAATTTGGGATCGCATCGCCCTGATTTAAGAATTCGATTCAATTCCTTATTTTTTCCCCTTTATACGCGATCGTAATAAAAGAGACGATATCTGGATAATATATATATATCTCTGGGCCTGGCGCGTTTTCAGGAAAGCATATAAATCGAGATTTATAGATTGGAACCAAAGGATTTCGAAAGATATCTCAGAATCTGATTATTTTTCCTATTCAATCTGATGCGGTCTTTTTTCTATCATCCATTCTATGTATGCCCATATATATAATCCTCCACGGATATATGAAATTGAAATTTCAATCGAAACCCGAATCAAGACGTGATTCTGCTTCCCAATTTTGATAGAGCTAGAGGCTCTATTCTCTTGATATTTCATGAAGCACTCTATAATAGATGCTTATCTTGGGAGAGAGCATCATCAGCTCATTCTGAAAGGCCTAATATGGCAGGGGATATTCTTATTAGTCATAGATATTTTATCGCTGATCATTCTTCTAATACTTCAGAAGAAACTTATCCAAGAGACGATAGATCGTCATTAATCCCAATGATTTATATAAATTTCTCTGATCCAAGTCGGATCTCCCCGGATTTCCTATAATATATCTATATATCCCTTTCCCTCCAAGGCTTTCTTGTCAAACATCCGCCCGAGGATTTGTTGGTGCTAATTAAGCAAATAGCGCTACGGTGCCTTCTGCGGCATCAAAGCTCGTCGAAATCTCGAAGATTATAATATCTTTTGATTTTTGCTGGGAAGCTTAAAGATCTGAGATTTAGATTGAAGATTTTAAGAAAATAACGAATCTATATATAGATTCTGAAATATATTAGCTCTGCATTCTATATCTCGGATTTATATATTCCGAGCTATTGCGTAGACAGCCAAAGGGAAAGAAATGATTTGAAATCTCGGAAGATTTTTAGTCGTGTGGCCCTTCCCGCCGGAGCGGTTTTGCGAGATTTTTAGTCTCACGGCTCTTCTCGAGCGGTGGCGGGTTTTAATGTATGGTCTAGAGACCTGAAATCGTGTGCGTCTCTCTTTTCTTATTTTTTCTATCGGTCTCTGCGAATATATAGTCATGAGGAAGAGCGGAAGTGCCTTTTTTCTCCTATCTAACTCTCTCTCGAATCGTCTTAGAATTATACATTCCGTCGACCAATCGCGTATTCAACAAAAGAGAGATGAATCACGCGGAAGACCGTCCCGGGGAGACAAAAATCGCGCATAATCAAAGAATAAGATATAATTCGAAATCTCGTGAGAATTTTTTTTAGTCCTACGGTCCAGGATTTCTGACCCTTCTTCAATTTATCTTAATTAGATCAATAGATACAGAATAATTAAGGGAAAACATATGAAAATACGATTATCTTAGCTCAGTACGTTCTACCAAATAAATACGCGATCATTCAAAGAGCACCATTAATCACGTGCAAAACCGCTCCAGCGAGAAAGAGCGCGTGACTAAAAATCTCCGCAAAACCAATCCAGCGGGAAGGGCCGCGCGACCAAAAATCTCCGAGATTTTTGGTCGCGCTGCCCGCGCCAAAAATCTCGAAGATTTTAAAATTGCTAGTTTTTCTGAAAGGCTCTCAAATTTCCGAAATTTTAAAGCTCCTAGAGAATCCGCAAGAAGCATTGCAGAGGGGAGCCGGAAAGGCTAGGCCGTTCGCGGACGAAATAGCCGCAAATAGTCGCACCTTAGTATCGAGATATCTATTAGATAGATTTATATTTAAAATATATCAATTGATTTCGATTTTTGGTTTAAATTTGGATTTTGAATCATTTATGTATGGAATCTTCAGAATATAAATAATCCCGAAGATTTTCCCGTAAATTGAGAATCAATAATATTTTTTTAGCGCAAATTCCCTCGATCAAAATCTTCAATTATTCTTCATGATTGAAATAAGTCATCTTATCTCAAATTTTTTATTTATGAAAAAAATCTATCAGCCGTGAAATTGCTAACCATTCAAAATTTGAGTGATAACGTGAAGCTTGTTGTGTGTGCGCAGCTTTTGTCGGAACGTTGGCCCACTCAGCTGTCAAGTGCGAAGCCATGCCTCATGCAAGATCTTGGGCAGCAACAATGGGGGTCATAGGCGCGAATAAGTGCTTGCTCCAGGGGCCTATCTTCAAACACCTTTTCAATTCGTGCTCGGGGGTATATACAAACTAGGAGCGCCTTCCTAGATCACCTGAATTTGTTGGCTAGATGCATTTTTGGAATGTACGCCCCTTAAAATGGAGAAGTAAGATTTCTTCACTGATTAAGCAATGATTCCCCAATTGCTAGTCCTACATCTAAATATGAAGAAATGAATCCGTTCTAAGAAGTTCACATACTCTAAAATGGAAGTGGCTTTGGCAGCTCCCGATGTTTGAAGTATCAACCCTAGATTCTGAACCCTCAAACCCCAAACACAGGACAGCCGATACGCGTCCCGCACGGAGAGATGGGCTTTGCTGCTAGCTAGGGACTACGGTAGCAATTAAGTTTCAAGTCTTTTTTGTTTGTGGCGCTTAAGACTTCGGTTTTCTTCCAAGTTTTGCGATGTTCATGTTGAAGTTGGTGGAGGTTGGCTGTCACCAAGCCAAGAGCCCTGCCTCAAGAGGTTGAGGAAGACTAGAGCTTCATCAATATATTCTCCAATAAGACTTCGCTAGCAAGGCACCCACCACTGCCAAATATAGTCAGCGTCTCAACCCCTGCAACGGGCTCACCCAAAAAGTGCTCCACGTGATGCATCAGCCACTCAGCTAGTTTCTGACGAGTATGCATAACCAAGAAACCCTCACTCATCCGGCTAGCACCGTAAGGCCCCGCGTGACGCACGCCCCTTCTTGGTTTTTGCCGGTGCTGAAGCGATGCCTACGCTTCCAGTACTTTCCACTTCCACCCCCAAGGGCAGATGGGCTCCGGCACTGGACGTCTTCCCGCAGGTCAGCTCAACCCAGACCTTGCTGCATTTCGGCGTGCAGGTTCCTAAGGTTTAGGGCTTCTGGTGTCATAAGATGTTGTGGTTAGGCAGGTGCAGGTGCCCCAGTATTTCAAACTGAGATCAATGAAGTCAAACTTCTTCTCAGGAACAGTCCTAGGCACCTTCACACCCCGCAGTGGACCTTCATCCCCTCATCTAGCACGTCGTCGGTGCATTCGACGCCCTTCTCGTCTAAGCCCTTTCGAGCATATTCGCGTCCCCAGGCCTGCGTCCAGGCTTGGTCCATGAAGTCACCCTTCTTGAACATCTTCTGGCAAATCTCTTCTTTTGAGGTCTCGGCATCCCTGGTATCCATCTCCCGGCTCACAGCCCACACATTGCAGGACCCATCCGAGGCTTCATGCTTGCAATGGAACTCGACGCCTTTGTCCATCTCTTCGTCTTTGCACTTGATCTTCTTCTCTTCGAGGGACTTCCGAACATACTCGCGGGCCCAGGCCTGCGTCCAGGCCTGGTCCATGAAGTCGCCCTTCTTGAAGAGTTTATGGCAAATCTCCTCCTTTGAGGTCTCGGCGTCGTACATGGTGTCCATTGCCTGACTGACATCCCACATATCGCAATGCTTCCGGGTAGTGCTTGACACTTCGTCGGAAATGCCGCGTCTTACCGCCGCTACCTGTGTTGATTGTGCGCCACTGCAGAAGAGCGTAAAAACGCAAACTCAAACTTTCTACTGTGCTCGTACTGGTTGCGCTCTACCAAAAATTTCGAGCAACTGAACAAACAAACGCTTTGGGACTAGTTTTGGACTAGCCGCGCCCGCTGTGCCAAATGCAACAAGCAGCACACTTGCCAAGAAGGACATGGCTAAGCGGGGCAGGGAGGATGAAGTTGGTAGGCAACGTCAGGAGGAAAGCTTATGCAACGGCTGGAGCCAGCAAAATGCATTGCAAAGGCCGTCCTCTCATGTGTGGTTGCCTGGTTGCTTAGCTTCAGGGCTTTTCAGCCTCAGGCCGTTTTCAACGTCAGGCTTAGGAGCCCTTGGGTGGAGAGTTCAGGGCTTGCCGACCGGGGGCCCTTCACAACATCTACCCATCAAAGATCCCGGGCCTCTACGGCTTTACGGACAACTAGGGACTGCCCGAAAGATCCCAAAAGATTGGGTGCAATCCCCCATGCTGAGCATGGAGAGGATGGATAGGGCTTTGAGTCTGCTTACACATGTCATGCTAGGGCTCCTTGCTACCTGGAAATGTAGGGGTTCTGCTAGGCTCTTGGAAAAAGCAAAGAGTTGAACAAGTGAACTGGTGCGACGCGTACAACAATGAGCGTTGCAACGGTCAAGTCACAGCCTTCTAGCTTGAGGATATCGCTCCCTCCAGAAAATCCATGTCTGTGAAGACTGTACATGGGCGCCTGGCCCGACTTTTGGAAACCCATCCAGAGAAATCCGACCGCCAAGCCGTCAAAGTAGCCTGATTCATCAACATCAGCCCGGCTGAGGGCTCGGCTGCTTCAGCTTGCTGAAGCCTGGTGCAGCTTACAAGAATCCGGAGGTTGGAGTGTGTGGGTTTTTGCGCTATCGGAGATTTTAAGGCTTTGGGCTTCTGGTCTCTGGAGTCCTTTGGAATTCCTAGTGGCTGAAGAAGACACGGCCCCTATGAGTGTGCGTGGGCTGGTGCAAGGGGAATTGTTCGGGACCCTGCCTGTAAGAGCAGGGCTCAATCAGACAGGCTAGCTAGAATTTTGACCAGGTGAATCTACATCATGATGCTCAGCCAAAGGAATCCTCAAGACGAAGAAGCTTTCCCAAAGGATTTCATGTAAATATGCCGAATCGCGCAGGCGCAATCCCTTCCTCCTACAGTACCCACAAACACCCACCTCAGCCTGCTCGTACATCAACCTTTGTACATCTGACACTGACTGCTTCGTGTCCTGAACTTTATCTGTCGCTTCATGTTCGTACATGCACCTGTTTGACTTTCTGCGACAGCCTTCTACAAAAGTCGGTCCAAGTAACACCACGCAAGCTCTCAACTCTGAGCTCTACACCAACAACATCTTCAGGATCCCCAGGAGGCCTGGATCTTGCGTTTCAACTGCTCGTCCATGGAGCTGATGGCCGCTGCCTCCCAAAAATCCACTTCAACTGCTGACGCTACACATCCTGCAGGAAGCATCACGATCGCAATCAGCGTTTCCCGCTGCTAGGGCCATGCAGGCAGGACTTTCTCTAACGGTGCTGCATTTGATGTTTATGTCAGATGCCGTGGCGACGACTACTGCGATTGTTCCGAGTGCAAAGCATACCTTCAATGGCTCAGACCGTAGCCCGGGTAGGGTGGAGCTTTACGAATTCGCGTTCGACGTCCGAGGGGTCAGAGGGGGGGGAGGTGGTTTGAGTTCCAGTTCGACGTCCGAGAGGCCGGAGAGGGGAGGGAGTGGTTCGAGTCAGAGTTCGGTGTCCGACAGATCAGCCGGGGGGGGGCCGGGTTGGTTTGAGTTCGAGTTCGAAGTCGATTTCGCTCGACTTCAAGATAGGCTCCAATGTTTTCAGGGGGCGGGGGGAAGGTTCGGCTTCCAATTCGCCTTGACTTCCAGTTGGATGTCGCTTTCATGCTTTCCCAAAGGGGCTTACTTCGAGTTCGAATTCGAACGGGGTTCGCCAAGCAATGGCTCCAGTTATACATATACAACATACGTATGTGATGATGTTGGTGATGTCATTTTTTGTGAACAAGACCATGCTCCTTGGATGAAGTGTCCCCCAAGAAGCTCCTTACCAACGTGATAAATGACTGAGCTGTCTTTGGATGTGATTCTGCGTGTGCAAATTGAAGGCTTATGGCTCTAGGCTGCGCAAATCAAATGCTGATTCTGCTGGACCTCGGTTCGAAAGGCTTTCGCCAGCTCAGTCCGGACCTGGAGCTATGTCACAGAAAGCTTAGGCACCCAACCAAGGTCATCAGGGTCAAGTGGTGCATCCTGGCGGGGGGCAACCTGATTCTTTAGACATCCAACTCTTGGGCGCATGCCCGCTGCTGAAGGCAGTGGGCATACCAGGGCAAGCTCCCAGCACGCAGGATGGGAAGTGCCCTCTTAAGTGAGTCTGCTTTTCATAGGGCAAGGTATGGGACTTTGACCTGTCTTTTGACGGCCCCGAGCCCAGGCGTAATGAGGACAATGTACAACTTCTCCTTGCCACTTCTAGTTGGCAACACAAACACGGTCTTTCAGAAGAGTGAAATGAGAAAAAACGGCGTCCCAACTGCTCAGGAGCTGCACGAGCCAGGAGCATAGCAGGTGGAGGAAATACAATGAGCAGCAACAGCAGTAGCAGCAGGAGCAGGGCAACAAATCGAAGAAATTGCTGAAACTGCGGTCGCAAAAAACAGGTGTAGCAGCAGCGGAGGCAGATGCATGGTAGGAGTGCAGAAGGAGAAGCTTCAACCGCCCACCTTCACAAGTACAAGACATTTACAAGACAAGGCCGCGACCAACACCAGCCTCGGCACAGCAAGAGTTACGGTTTATGCGCGGTGGGGGTTCCCAAGTACATGCTTCAAACTGTGCATTAGGTCTCCTGCATGAACTTAATGACTTAGTGTTGTAAGTGCATTCGTTCCAAACTGCCCCGGTATGGCCTGACCGACGTGAGCAATGTAAGAGTTGGGCACACAACTTGTTTGAAAACTGCGGCCTGCTTCGATCCGATTCAAGCCGCACAGTGTTCATCTGCAGCTTTGCAGAGCACAAGGCGCCTGTGGCTCTTTGAGCCTGAAGCCATTTAGACGCAAGGCGTCAATGGATCCGAGAACGGCATGTTGCACACAGTCCCTTGACCCCCGTGCTGATCTCAAGCCTGTTTTGCACGAAGCTACACTACTTATGCTGAACCAAGGCACTGTCGTTGTAAACATGAGCATCCGTGGCAAACCTGTATCTTATTCCTTGCTTTAATGCTCTGGAATTGGCATGAAAGCTGCAACCTGGCTGGCCGGGCTTGTCTTAGGATGTAGACTCAATATAGACACGGCATGCTTGGCGCAGCAATGCGCAGCACATATTGTTGAAGACCCGGATGCTTTCTTGATGTGCAAATGGGACTGCCGCTCTTGCCCACTTTCCCAGCTTGAGGCCACCACCAATTCAACCAGGTCGTGGCCGTACATGTAGAAAGTGTTGATCTACTAATGAACTGACCCTGGTGGTACTCCCACAGCAGCCAATCTTACTGTTCCTGCGACCGCAGTGCTTCACTTGATGAGAGCGAACTCTGCGTGCCCGAAATTGGCCAACCCTCTACACATAATCTCCGCATCCTACTTGAAACGCATCTCTATGTATCCACCGTCCGGAGCCCCACTGTAATCCCTTAGCATCAACGAGAAAGTCACCAGAGGGCCGTGGGATTACAGTTGGAAACTGGGTGTCTGCAGGGAATTTTGTACAGTACTTTCTGCCGACGCTCTATTCAATCCTTCAATCCCCACCACCTCCCTGCATTCTCCTAAGGCTGATGTGGCGCTGGGTTGCATGATTATACAGTTACGATTATTGAAGCTGGCTACTCACTGGGCCGGCGTCGTGGTATCGCCTTCAGCGGAAGCTCGCCAACGCCAGAGGCGGCGGCCTGTCCTTTGCTCATTGGGCGTGGTCTCCACGGGTCTGGTACCAGGATGGTCTGTTTATGCCCCCCTATTGGGAGAAAGAGTTAAGTGTCTCCTCTCTTTAGGCTTAGGCAGGGCTTAGGGATGGATGGATTCCAGAAACAAACTTTGCATGAGAAGTGAAGATCAAACAGACTCTCCTACGTTACACAGGGACCAACTGCAAGTCGAGCTGGGTGCTGGAGGAGCCCAGGAATATGCAGGGCACTTCTGAAGGGCTGAACAACTGCAAAACCTGGAAGAGCTGGATTTTGCTATCTGACGGGCGTAGGTAGAGCATATCAGAAACGAGCATACTGCCTGCGTTGGTTCAACATGATCACCAACCTGTATGGCTCATCCTTCAGAGCTTCGCGCAGAAATCTCCCGGATGATGTCCATGCGGGCCCCATGTACTGTACTGTTTTGGGCAACTTTGATAGACGCACCGCAGCCGTCCCGAACAAACCCCGCGTGTTGTCCTCCAAACCAACAGGCTGTAAACATGTTGCCCAGGCGCAAAGCCACGGCCAGGGCGCCAAGCCCACAGACCACGATGCGGAATGCCAAGCGGATGAAGGCCACTTGCTGAGATGGGGCTGTGCGTGTTTCGCTTGGGTGGCTTAGTTTTACAGAAGCAATGATTGTAGGCCCCCTTTGTAGAAGTGGTAAAGTCACACTGAAGGGCAGGTTGAAGATTTTTTTCCTTGGTCTCACAGGTTTGGATGTCTGCTTTGCCCTTTCCGCCTGGCATTTTCAGCGCAGCAACGGCATTTGGCAGGTATTCCAAACAAGCACAGCATTAGCAACATCACACATGCTACTTCAAATCGGGATCAAGACTGAAATGATTGATATGCAAACTGGCATTTCTTTACCGCAACAACAGTTCTCGGGACAGAATTCAGCAGTTAACCAGCGGAACACGCGCTCTGGAGTGGTGAGATCTTTGTCAGCCGTAGAGCCCAAAGCACAATACACATGAGTTTTTCTGCTCTACTGGAAAGTCTAGACGCAGGCAGGTCCGTGGACCTTGGCACTACTGTTACCAAGGCCGAAGGGCCGACAATCCTAAAGAAAATGCCCCAACCAGCTACTCCAATATATACCCTATTATAAGTTGTTTCCCTTTTCTTTTGCAAGATCCCTACATACCTACATAACCCCAATATACCCTGTTATAATATAGTAGTTGCCATTCTCTTTTCCATGATTCCTACATACCTAAATAATTCCAATATATACCCTGTCATAAGAGAATAGTTTCCATTTTCTTTTCCATGATCCCTACATACCTCTTTAACCCCAGAGCCCAGGTGCCAAGTGGAACTCATAGCGCATGCCTTGGGCCGCCATATGGCGCGGCACTGGGCCTGGCAAGCCACAACCCGGAGCTGGAGTTCTCCGGGAACATCGGGTACAACACAAAGGAGGAGCCCCCCAACAATTTGTTAGAAAAAGTGGTTGCATAGGGATCATGGAAAATAATATGGAAACTACAGGGTATGTAATGGAGTTGCACTTTACAATGCCCGCACCATGCACTCAAGCATGACCAAAGGCAGATGCACATCACGTGTTTTCGGCCAGACGGCCTCCAACCAAAAGCCAGTACGTTGAGTGGATGCTCTGGACAACATCTTTGGGCACCATCCTGTTGAGAGGGCGGTGGGAGGACGTGTCCAAAATTCATCTCCATGGCCGTGAGACACTAGAATTCTTTACAATCCAGAGGCCATCTGATTACGGAGGCTTTAGTCAGCTTGAATGTTCTTTACAACGTCGCGCATGCTATGCACACGAGCGGCTTCAGAAATGAACTCCTTGCAGTAAAGCAGCAGACTGTCGTTGAATTGAATCGCACATGCCCCAAATCCTTGCCTGAAAACGCGCAACATCCGAGTGTTCGGCGTAGCTTCTTCGGCTATGTTGCCTGGAGCAAAGCTACAGGTTGCAGATTGCTTCTCGGAGCCACCGGCAACGTGATTCCTCATCGTGGGTGGTGAAATATGTTCATGGGCACTTGGCTCCCAGGCAACTTGCGTGCAAGAGGAATGCCAAATCTGTGGAGCTATTTTCGAGCTGCCGAGCATCCCAATGTGCCTTTATCAACGTTTCGGGTTTTTGGGCTTGGCACACCCTAAGCAACAAGTGAAACTGCCTCAAACTATTCGCTGCAATTCGCGCTACTTGAAGGGAGGAGCCGTTCTCAAACTCAGAGAAATTCATGTGTACTTATTTCGGGATCTCTCATGAGCAGAAACCATCACGGGCACGCCTGTTGCTGCCACCACTGCACAGTTCCAGCTGCCATGAGACTTGCGGCGACATGAGCCAACACTGTCAGAAACACCCGGCCAAGCCTTGACGCGATGCGAACATGGGGCAGTTGCCCACATCCTCCTCCTTGCAACTGCGTCTACTGCACGTTTCCCCACAGCGGTTGCGTATCACTTTGCACCATCAGGCCACTGTTCAGCATGGACAGGAACCGGTAGGCATACACAGCTTCCTCTTGTCAAATTCAATCTTTGCAATAGCACAAATTTGAATGGGAGCAAAATTCATGCTCTCCTGGCCTCCTCCACCGGTGCTTTGCCTGATGTGCCCCGGGGCTGCGCCGATGACATCTGCGTGTGACACCAAGCATTTGTTTGGAGCTCATGCTGGGCACCACAGTACAGTACTTGTTTCGTCATGGCGGAAAAAGGCCATTTGCAACAGTGAAAGTCCGCACCTGCCGCCCCCAAGACCTGACCAGCTGGAAGCGCCGAGAAGGCTGCCGGGTGATGCGACACAGCATGGCTTGCAAAGCAGGATGCACAAGGAGGTCAGGGCTGCAATGTCCTGGATCTGAAGATGGCCAGTGTGAAGATCAGAAGTGGTCCAGTGGAACGGTGAATCTGTGCATCTTCAGCAACGACAGCGGCTTTTGATGCTCACGCTCCATGAGCTGCACAATTGTCTGTCAAGCAACCCAATAAGCAATTCTGAGATCGCACATGCTGCGTCACAGCCCAATTGAATCATGATCGCAGATCAGGGTACAGCCCTCTGCCTATCAAAAGATTGTCACCAACAACGCATGTTAGTGTCAGGAGTCTGGCAGTGACTTTCTCATGTTCTCCAGCTCCAGGCCCACGGATCGTGAATGCTCCTGTGCATAACACAAGCTGGCTTGCGGCATTGGAATAAGCAAGGGTCGTAAAGTTGGACCTTCTTCAATGTACGGGCCCCACCCCAGGAAAAAAACATTTTTTAAAAAAAAACTAAGGAAACTTGGAAACGGAAAAGAGCGTTTTCTTTGAGATCTCATCAGGTCCCACGGGTCTAAGTCTAAGGGCTCTGGGGATTGATTTGCAGGGGATGATCTGGATTCTGCTAGGACCCAACATCAAAACAAATTATGGGGGACCTTCCATCCTTGGGCCTGATCCTCTCTAAACAGGTCCCACATCGCATGGAAAAAACAAGCAATGTCGACCCAGGAAACCAGAGTCGTCTCACACCCCTTTTTGAGGCATTGGGCTATGTCTCAGGCCGGCACACACCACCAGTCCGAACATTGCTAATCTGATGCTGCAGCTGGGATGTTGCCAGCAACGTGATACTTACGCAATAGCCGATACTGCGCCCGGTTTTTTAACAATTACCCGTTTCTGGCCTCTAGGCGCATGTTGAGTTGCGCCGCAAGCCGCTCATCTATCCTGCGAGGAGCATCACTGAGCTTGACATCTGACTAGCCTGCATCCCGACACATGATACAGGACCCCGCTGTCTCTCAGCTAGGATACGTCAACCAGCAATGTCTGCTGAGCTCTTGTGGCTACACTTGTCGGCAGACTCTCGGGGAGGTTTCCTGCCTGGATGTCCCAGTCAGCACCGGGCAATTAATGTGTAGACTGGGTCTGTTAGTACATCAGGATTTCAACCATCATCGGGACTGCCAAGTTGCTACAACCATGCTACCTTCCCCTTCAGTTGATGCATGCCCATTACGGATGAACCTGCGCGCCTCTCGGTCAGTGAGGCCATGTCGCTGCCTGAGCCAAAACCCTCTATGATTCAAGACTCGCCCCTTCTAAGACACGCGCGAGGCACATTTTGATGGTTGAGCCGACTGATTTGAACAGCTGCCGCTTGGACGTGCTTGATGGCAAAACACTTCTTTAGCACGTCGGTATTCCACAAGGAGCGTTTACTTTGCCGGGAGCTTGTGTGCATGGCGAATTCATGAAGCAAAATTAAACCAGCTGGCATTTTTTAGGACTGGCTGCATGCCAGCTATGCCCCTCCCTCGCCACAGTCTAAGCTCAGCGCGGCCAGCAGTCAGCGGCTCCTGGGGGTTTAAGAAAGTTCTGGGTCAGTGGGTAACAAGACGAGAGGAAAAGAGTTCAATTGAATTGGTGTGCATTTTCTGAGTAGCGACCGCTAGAAGGGGGGATTGCCAGTAGGGACGCGACATGGCCTTTGATGATGCTCTCTGCCTCTCTTGCAACATAGCGGTCATAACATACAGCCACCCTTAAGTAGATAGAATATGGCTTTGGGTATATTTTAATAAGATCCCCCTCTCTCTCTGTCTCTCTCGCCGGCTCGGAACGTCAGCTGCGTCTGAACGATGGCAAGGAGTCTTATACCCCATATTCTATTTACTTAAGGGGGACTGTAAGCTTCATTCCATGAGACCTTGCCATCTTGTGATATTTGCGTCATGGGAGATCCTTAGATCTCAGCAACTGCCAGGCCTGAAGAGCTCCCCGAGGTTCCAGGAATCGAAGCCGCGCCTGGAGCAGCTCTCTGTGTAGACGCAAGCATGACTGGATGGCAAACCATTTTACACACCCATAGTCGAACGCGGTAACCCGATCTGGAGCAGCGCATTGTTACCAGCAAGGAGGATTGCCTAAAATGACGGAGCGACTGCACTTTGCTCATGGCGGGCAGCTCCTTTGTGTCTGGCACTGTGCTGCTGGGCAAAGCCCCGCGTGAAAATAATCCATGGAAGTTGCCGCTTGTCTCTCGCACTACAGCAAATTCAAATTGCACTAGGACTTGGACATCAAGCATGTTCACAACCTGCCAGAAAACTCGATAAGTCCGAATTAGTCTTTGGCACCTTCCATGACTCATGCTCCTGGGCATGAGGTCTCCAGTCCCCTTGGACAGAGCATGTGGCAACCCAATTTACTTTGCAAATCAACAGCACTCATGCGCCATGGTCAAGCTAAAGCACTTGCTAGGCTAACCTATCAGCCCACCATCTCATTTTGCGCCCAGGTCTGCCGAAGTGCATACCTCACATGTGGCACAAAGGAACTGAAGAGCATGTTGGCTAGGACATGGGCAACTTCAAGGCCGAATCCAGCATGCGGCCACAGCATAACACATTTAGCTTCAAGGCTGAAAGCATGGTACGTCAGGCACTGCCAGGCAGGAGCTGAGTGACGCCGGATGGGCTGTACATGTATCCCTTCCACTTGTAGGAGAGGATTCCCAGCTGATGCTAGCATGCAAGAACCCTGAAGGTTGCTCGCAGGAGCCTGGTTGATCGGTTGATCTTGAGGCAGGGCTGGCTATAAGTAACACCAGCCGCGCCCATCAGGCACCTGGAACGGAGTGGGCCGAAGGGCCACTTGTGCAGGTCTCTGATTCAAACAGAAGCTGGCCCCTGTCGGGCCGCACCTGCAAATCAAAATTGATCAAAAAGGCGGATCTTGATGCTGGTTGCTCAGAACACGCCCTGCCCGAGACGGTGCTTGTTGCGCAGCTCCTCTGCACTCTTCTGCATGTCAAGGTAGGCGCCCAAAGACTTGTCGGCATCGAACTTTCCGAGCGTTGCCTCCGAAACCTTTTGGGCCTTTGCACGCTTGCCAGCCATGGTGGCCTGGGTCACCCCCTTCTTTTCTGCTAGCCCTTCCACCTCACGCAGCAAGGCCGGGTACTGCGCAGCCTCCGCCTTATCGAAGCAGTGGGCGGAGCGGTTCTTGTTGCGTACCTCTGCGGCACTCTTCTGCATCTCAAGGTATGCGAGGCGGGACTGATCGGCATCAAACTTCCCCAGGGAAGCATCCGAGAGCTTCTGCGCTTGAGCTCGCTTGCCGGCCATGGTTTGGTCCTTTCCCGCGTCAGGTGTGCGGGAGGGGGGCTCATAGCCAAAACTCAAGGCCGAACGGTTCCTGTTGCGGGCCTCTGCAGCACTCTTCTGCATTTCAAGGTATGCCAGGCGGGACTGGTCATCATCAAACTTCCCCAGGGAAGCATCAGAGAGCTTCTGTGCCTGGGCGCGCTTGCCGGCCATGGTAACGGCTTCTGGCTGAGGCTCAGCTTTGACGCTGGTCTCAGTCTCCACATGGGAAGGGGCCTCAGGCTGCGTGGTTTGAGTCAGTGAGGTTGCGGAGGAGCGTGCGCTGGCCATCTCACTCACAGGGGCCCGCAGCTGTCCCAGCTCCAGTACTTTCTTGTCCAAGCACTTCTGGATTAAGTCCATCATTTTTGCCTCAACTTTGCCACTGTCACAGGTTGATGCCCGCGAGGCGCGCGTAGCACGTGAAGCTGACGAACGCCATGTGGTCAAAGCCTCGGTGGAGCGTGAGCTCTTCAAGGCATCTGGCCTTGGCTCGATCTCCTGCAGCTCTGGAAGCTGGGATTGTTCCAGCCCCCTGGCTTTAGCTGATCGGCCACTCGGTGCCTCACTGGTGATGGTCTCCTTAGACTCCCTGCGACGTGCAGCCTTCATGGCAGCAAGGGTGAAGGCGTCTGGCATGTTGTCATCGCCGGCCCCCCATGGGCAGGTGTGCCCGTAAGTGGTGTTCTGAGCGTACCTGGCCATGTCTGCAGGTTTCGCACGCGAGGGAGGTCCTCCAAAGCTGCTTGATCAAATATCTACGAGGACACCGGACGCAAAATGGCGAATGTGTGGGGACCGAAGCCTATTGCACTTGCACACAGCGCAGCTACGCAGGTCTCAAAGCGGTCAAGCTGCGCAGGTGCTTCAAAGATGCTCCCCATGGGGGAGGAGGTCTGCCATGTGACCTCAGTGCATCTTTCGTTTCTGCTCCGTCCCCTGCGCTGTTTGAATTGCTGGACCTAGCTGATACCTTGCAATCAAGGTGTGTTAGGTGATGGAAGCTGGCATTGAAAAATGGCCGCAAGTGACGTGGAGGTGTTGAGCACACAGAGTGCATGCTTGAAGAACAAGTCTTAAGACTATGTCAACTGGCGAGTGCGGCATGTACCTGCCAGCATCTTTAAGTGCGCACCCGCCTGGACTAAGCCCCTGCCATGCAAAATGACACCTGCACACGGGTGCAGAAAGTCTGCAACAAGCTTTTTCTTTCTGCATCGGCTCTGTTGTCTCACGGCCCACAGGAGATCATGTGCCTAAGCTCCACAGATCTGCATTGCAATGCCTTCGGCCAGCGTCATCCACTTCGCTGCCCACAACAGCATCGTTCGCTTCTCAATCAACACGGGCGTTTTGTGGATGGGCCTCTAGATTCGATTTACACCAAGCCCACACGTCATTGAAACATCGTAGATATGCAAAAGCTCTGCCACAGCTCCTTCAACCTAACCTGGTGCTCTCGCACAACCTGCTTCTCTAATAAAGACTGAGACAGGCTCCGCTTTCTGCCATTTTTTCGATTCTTTGCCTGCTAATGTGAGAAAGTTAGATTTATGGCGTTGAAGCCTAGATATGATAGCTCTGCTCCCTTGCCATCGTCAGCTAAGCAGCACCCACTTGTCCGCCAAATCTTGACTCTCTGCCACCAGCACCACGCGACGCAGTGGCGTCGGACCTTGGATGCCATTGTGCTGCTACCAACATCTACCAACCATCGAAGATTGAACAGAACAAATACCACCGCTACATGCTCAAGGATGCTCCATGAATCTCCATGGCACGTACACTCTCCAGCAACACAACACGAAGAACAGAATCTCTATTCAGCTTTGCACTTCTCACCAAAATGTCACCAAAACAAGAGCACCATCGTCTGCCGATTGCGCAGCAGGACTCGCAAGAGATGCGCACTCCAAATCTGAAAGCAGCTGCAACAAAGCGATCGTGCCGAAGGGGCTTGACTTCGCCAGGATGACAGGGGGGCCCGGAGAGTGCTGCGAGATCTCAAGCGCCCTGGGGCGGATGGAGGGGTTTAAACGGCAATGCATGAACACGGGACAACTTGAGCTGGAATGCTGGCTGCTAGAGATTTCACGCACCCTATAAGGATCACGGGCACAAAGCTTCCATCAAAACACAGCCACAAAGTGCAGCATTGTCAGCATCAGCTGCCAAACGCGTCCACCGCTTGGTTCTGCTGGTACAGGGCACATGGCCAGCATCCTAACCTAACCATTTTCATTGGACGCGCTGCGGTGTTTGGGCAAAAAATATCATGTGACGTAAAGAAGGTGGAGTGAAGCCCTGACAATGTATCGGAATATGGGTGCTTGTCAAATGAAAAAAACTTCTGATAGTTGCCAAATAATGCGATCCACAGCGAAGTTTTGTCACTGCCCACGGCACAAGGAACAAAATTCTGAGAAAGCCTAAAGTCTCGAAACGCCTAGGATTAGCTGCTACGCGCCCCACCTGTTCGATGCCTCGAGCTGCCAACTTGGCGGTGGCCGGCGTGCTGCGCAGCAACAAGGTTTCCGGCTCCTACAGCAAATTGACTGCCAGCTTGACAATGTGCCAATATTTGCCATCACGGCGCTCTCAAGAGAGGCGCAGCGGCCTCACATTTAGCGCAGTATAGGGTTATACACGCATGTAGGCCTACATAAGCTCTTACTCTAAGGTGACCCTGCAAGTTTACCTTACTCAAACCTGAAAGTGGTGATGCCCATCTTTAAGCGCCGTTTGGTAGACTATGAAGTTCCAGACTTTGGGCAGCTCAACCGCTCTGTCAAGGATCAATGGAAACTCTGCACCTTGCAGCCCTGGTAATGAAGAGTAACTTCGTGTGGCAAGCGTACCTGCTAATGACCATTCAGGACCATTCAGAGTATGTCAGAAGCTCGAGCTGCCATCGGCGAAGAACAATGTGAAGCTGCTACTCAGCCCTTTTTTTGTTCGACGTCTGCCCAGTGGAAGTCAAGGAACAAGTGGTTCACGTAACGCTTCTTCGCAGCGCTGTCTTCCTTGTCAGCCCACCAAGCAAGCTAAAGCTCATGGAAACATTGGCTCTCAACAAGTCTCGACGTCAGGTCGCTTGTTCATCCCTCCCAGCCCTCAGGCCGGAACTCAACCACAAAAACCCCCGGCATCGACATAGAAAGGCGACCCCAACTTGTTGAACCCATTACACTAGCCAGCAGCCAACCCTAGGATCTGCAGAAAGGCATCTGCGAGTGCTGCGACTGCGACATCCTTCAAGTCGATCACGTCCTCTGGGTCCACATCGCCCTGGGAGTCTGAGAAAAGGTAGATGCGCTGCAGCACCTGAGTGGCAGCTTGCAGTCTCACTCCGGAGCAGCTCCGCCAAAGCCGCAGAGCACCCACCAACTAAATGAAGAAAAACAATCTTGGAACCTCTGGGCTTTAATTTGTTGTGTCTTGTGAACTTTCAAGCGGTGAGGGATCCGATTGCCTCTGCAACCTCCCATGTGAGATTCAAGAAAGCCGAGAGAGCCCTAGCCACAGTCAGCCTCACAAAGAGATGCTATATGATCAATTTCACGAAGTCCTACATTGGCTTCTGTCCACACTATGCCTCGTACCCTACCTAAGAACCCGGCCAGCACCGCCCAGAATCGCAAGCGGAGCTCGCCATCCATCACAGCAACTAGCCTGCTTGTACTACTGGTGGGTAGTAGGGAAGAAGGTAATGTATCATCAAGGGGTCATCTTCGTACTATATTACTACATGGGGATTACATTCCCATGTTCCCTGCTAACCACTAGTAAGTGTGGGTCTGCTTGACAAATGCTCTCTTCTAATCCTCTTCTTCTTTTCTCGTTCAAGACTGTACGGCTTCTGCTTGGATGTGAAAGGATCTCTGGTGCAACTCATCATCTGTATGCACATCCCTTATTGACCCCAGAAAACACTACATGAGCCTGATTAAAACGAATCCCACCATGAAATTTCAATCATCTCATATCCTCCTAACATCTTTTCATCCGGGTTCCCTGGGCTACATACGTTTCCTTGCTGGACTACGGTGAATTTGCAACAGAATTCAACTTACTGGCCCAATCATACTTTTCTTTCTACGTTAGAGTAGTAATTATCCAGCAGGTAAATAATCCTTTGTCTTGGCCCGCTCGGTAATCTGCTCATCAAATGTTCTGGGAAGAAGAAGCAATTATGCTGATGGCATGTCTTATCACCAGTCGTTCGCACTTACAGTCGCAGTAGTTTAGTAGTTGTTTTCAAAAAAAACGCTCAACTTGTTGATTGACTTGCCGACGCCCTGGCAGGAGTTGCTTCAACGTGACATCTTCTGAGGCTTTTGTCTTGAAGGTTTCACATGCAGAGGCATTGCACTTGCAAGTTTTTCACATGACGAATCTGAAGCACTGTCATAGTACTGTGAAGGCATGTCTCTTCTTGCTCTCCTCCCTCTGACCACCTCTTCCCTCGCAGGCAAAAGATCTGCCACCTCAAAGCTGTACGTGTTGTTGCTGCGGGAATTGAAAAAATCTGGGATACCCGGCCATCCCTCAATGTTTGGCTGGACCGGCAGCTTTGAGAAGGGAGTTCGGGGCATCGGCTCCACGGAGATCTCTGTACAACCTTGCAGCTTAGGGTGAGGGATGTTAGGGTTAAAATGTATAGTATTCGTTGAGTATGCCTCTGTAGGAGTTCGATTGCTGAATGTGTTCTGCTAGTTAGGTATGACTGCAAGCAAATGGTGACCCCAGGTAAAATACATTATGAGGGCAGATTCGCAAGAACGATGGAGGGTTTGGCTTCAGCCGGCCAAACTTCCTGCTCTGGATTCCGGATAAACTTCGGACCCTGTAACCATGCCTGGCAATTTGAATGCCTCATTTTTTTAAATCCCTGCCCCCATCCGACAAGAGTTTCCAGAACTTATCTGAAGTTGTGGCACAGTGTGGCATCATGTGAGCCAGTCAAACCTGCACCAGTCTAACAAATATGAACATGAATATAACCGAACTCGGCTCGGGACAGGTGCTTGCATGACAAGGGACTGATGTCATCGAACCAGGTCCTGTCTCTCAGAGCAGTCCAACGACGTGGTTTAGGAGTTTAGGGTAAACACATCTCGCCAACTTGGTTCGCACGCGCGCTCTGCCACTCCTTGAAGCCCTCAAATTCATAGCTCAGTTCTCACCATGTAACATGAAGCCAGCCACAAACCACCTTTGCAAATAATGAGCTGGTGATCCTCTGCCCTCCCTTTAACACTCCCACCGTGGCCTCAGGGCCTCGTTCGGGACTTCCTCCTCGGAAACTAGACGCCTGCCGCGGTGTCTCGGCTGCATTTCCATGGTAATATACGAGTTGCTGAGATGGCTTGGGAGATTTTGAGCAATCCTGGGTTCAAGCACCCCGTTCGCGTGTTGCACCTGGTCAAGTGTGCCTGCATGATGGATTGCCTAGAACAAGTTCTCAGGTCTGCAGGGGAGTCACCTCTGCCTGGTTGTTGTTCCCTGCATGGGGCTTTCTCAGATCCTTTTGCGCATTAATACGGAATGCCCGAGCCTCGTGTTGGATATGTATTCCTCCAAGGTCATTGCTGCCGTGTTCGCCTTCTTCAGCTTTTTGCTGGCCACGTGGAGGCCTGTGTTCAACATGATGAGGCCTCAGCACCAGGTAGTGGCGGGAATGCAAATAAACTTCCTCACTCCTACCGCGCCTCCTCTAGACTTCAGAGCCTTGCCGGCCCTTCCGCATTGAAGACACAGTTGAGCAGCCGGTTTTATTGCATTAAAGACTCGTATGATGCAGAAAACCTTCCACGTAACCCTTTTGCCAACCCTTCTGCGTCCTTCCAACGCCCAGAGCATCTGCAAGTTTTGACGTCCTTAAGTTTTTGCTTCCGCAAACCTTTTCGCTGTGGAGATATTGTTTACTCATGGAATACTTTCGCGACACCTTCCGCGACCCTTCTGCGAAGCCATCCCATTCCACGAACCTTCCACGGCCACCGTCCGAACTCAAGTTTTGTGCCGCCAAAATATTAAACGAAGACTGGCGAGGGGGGGGGGGGTTACGCTGCTCACTTGAGTCTGCAAGCCCAAGCCTGCAGCCTGCCTCCAACCTCTAGCAAAGCTTTTGAGTCCTAAGGGGCAAGCAATTTGCCTGCACTCCGACACTATCGCTCAGAAACCAGCGTCCATTGCATGCCAAGCCACTCACAGCCACCTGCTTTTCTCAAGCGGCGCATCCAACTTTGTCAACTGAACTGGGAACTGATTGATTGCTACAGGTTATTTAGAGCAGATCCCGGCACATCCAGTGACCAGAATACCAGCCGTAATCTAAGAGACCTTTTCATGCATCCGCATAGACCTACCATGCGGAAGAGGACAAGGTTGGAGGAAGAGCGGAGGAAGCGGGGGAAAGAAGGGAGGGGACGAGCCTGACAACAGCTCCTAGATGCCTATCGGGCATGTTTGAGCATTTTGTTTGTCCTTTCTGACGTGTTGGTAGTGTCACTTGAAGGGTGAGATGAGGGTCCTGCCAGGTAAAGCCAGAGACAGCTTCTCAACAAAACACACAGGCACGCTCCCACGCAAACAAACTGTCTTTGAACCCTTGATCCTTCACAGGTCTTCTGGACCCATCAACCCCGAGTCTGAGCTCAAGCCGTGAGCTTGCTAGCTGGCTTTAGGCTATCATTGAAGGTGGCTTACTGCCCAGCCTTACCCCTGGCGACTTCAAGTAGTTCCCATATGCTTCCCAATGGGAGCGCAGTAATTGCAGACTGGGTGTTCTAGGTTTTGGATTTTCTTGGATCCTCAAAAGGATTATCCCAAGCACAAGGGCGGCCTGGAAGACGGTGTCAGAAGACTTGAAGTTAGTCAGACTGTTGGCGGAGTCCTGCTGCTTCTGCCATTGCCTCAATAGTCAGATAGGCAGGTCTCTGGCCACATTGGTGGATGTCATACCGGACTCTTTGCACGGGATGGTTCTGTTCCACTTGGACCAAAAGATGCTGACGGCGCGCCGTCACAGCGGCCGTCATGCTTGTAATGAACTGCGAGATGCGACCTACTCTTTTTCCTGGGGCTCAATAGGGCTGGTCTCGATCTCGCCCCGTCATGAAAACAAAGAAGAAACTCCATTCAATCACCGTGCAACTCGGAGACAGCTGTTCTGTTCTTGCATTTCTTGCTGAAGCCAGGCTGCAGAAAGTAGGACTCCGCAAAATACTCCAGTATACGTGTGATCACCTCGGCATTCATCTCAGTTATGACTACTGAGCCTCCTAATGCGATGTATATTTCATATTAGCACGAAACGAGGTTCGTACCACAATAGGACTTGCCCGTCTGAGCAGTGGGCCGCCACGGATGTCAAACATGAGCATAGGGCAAAATGACACACATGTACCAACGTGCTGACTAGTATCCCCCTTAATGAGTCCTATCATGCTCTCCTATATAACCCCCTTTAAGGACTTAATTCAGTGGTCTTGATATTCTTGCCTGCCAGGTGGCGCGCTTTCGTGACATGGATCAGTGGCATTAGTGGATCCAAGTTGCCTGCCCCTCTCCGCCAGGCTTAAATGTGTCGAAGAGCTGTCGCAGTGCGGAGACCAAATCCTGCTTCGAGAAGTCCTCAATGCCAAAGCTCACCGCATCTAGCAAGAGTTTGCAGGCAAAGTTGCAGTGTTTTCTATGCTTTCGGTGATTAAGAAGCGAGGGCATGAATAGAATTCCCCAAATTGCAACAATGTTTGTGTTTCAGATTTCCAAAGGAACTTACAAGCCGTGTCTTGAAAACATGCCCTGCTTGATAAACGCACTGAAGCACGGGAGATCTTGGTTGTTGCGGCGCCGTTTGTGTAGCGCTGGATATTTCATGGAGAGGACGCACCCTGAGTCATTGACTGAGGTTCCAATGCATCTTTCAATCCCGACACGGAACTTTTGGCTGTTGCCTACTTCGATTTTGGGCATGGGGATATTTTCATGCCTCCAGTACTCAAGCCGCAGCCAGTCCTGAGCCTCGAAAAGCAGCTGGTATCATGGGGAGTGCCATTAGGCGTTCTATAGGGATTATTTCCAGAAACTTCCATGCAACCCCAAGTCAGGAAATCAGGAAAATGCTTCAAATATCACTTCAGGTTGAGCGGCGATACGGCTCACAAAGCTCCAGAAGATCTTCAACGTGTCTCGCCTGCTGAAGTAATCTCCTGCGAATGCAGTTGAAGCAAATACCCCAATTTGAATTCCTTCTGCTTTCTGTGAGGCAACTTGCTTATCCGCGGCAGGACCCCTATTGCCACAACCCTAATCCCTATAAGGCCCTATAATCCCTATTGCCACAACCCTAATCCCTATAAGGCCCTATAATCCGCTACATAAACACAGTTTCCATTTAATTTTCCATTTTCTTTTCCATTTGATCCTCCATTATAGGGGTAATATCCCTATATATCCCTATATACCCCTTTAAAGGGGACCTAGGGTTTCCATTTCATTTTCCATTTTCTTTTCCATTTGATTCTCGATTATAGTAGGTACCCGTTTTGTTTGCAGATGCATTGCCGTGACCGTCTCTGCCACGCCGCTTAAAATAAGTCACAGTGGGCGCATGAGCATTCACCCTCTTTAAGGACATGGGGGGTGTTGGGGGGTAGGGGGGTGGGAAATAGGTCTGGACATATTTCCTGGTGGAGTCAATGTTGGGCAGGGTCAGGGGGCTGCTGCATATCATGGGTGCCACTGTAATTGATGAGTGCGTGCTCCACACAGTACGAAGTTAAACATGCGAGCAGCTGCCGCATTGCACCAAATCTCATGCGGACAATGCCGACTCCAGAACATGATCTGCCAGATCTGTTGTTGAATAGTCCCCCGCTGTAGCAGAAACCAAGCATACAGTACCATCCGTAGATTAAAAAAGACATGATTTTCAATGCGATCAGCATCGGATATCTGCCCTTGCATGCATTCACGTATATTCGGTCCTAGCATGGTGGGATCCAGGCCACCCCGTTCGGTGCAGACTTGGGAAAGCCACTCACCGATCTCCTGATAGTTTTCGATCGCCGTGCGAACCGCATGCACATCCACACAACATTCCTACGTCCTTGCCTGAACCTCGGGACGGAAGTATCCTGACACTTCCTGAACCATTTAGAAGTAAAACAAAGACTCCATGATGACAGTCCAAATGTGCTGGCAATGAAGACGAGAGCTTTTTTAAAGGCGCCGAGACACATCGTCTGTGTCCTTCTTCAATTTTCCTTAATGCCGGGAAGACGCTCAAAGCCACAACACGAGCATCTCGCAGGCTCTGATGCAAGAGCATACCCCTTAACTTACTGGTGACTAGTAATGTAGGGATGAAGGGAATTTAATCCATACGTAATATGTTCCCATATTCCCTACGAAGC
The DNA here is from genome assembly GCA_905231905.1 of Symbiodinium pilosum. NCBI lineage: Eukaryota > Dinophyceae > Suessiales > Symbiodiniaceae > Symbiodinium > Symbiodinium pilosum. The sequence goes on from CAJNIZ010043371.1 coordinate 105,452, forward strand.
CCCAGTAAGTTATGGCTGCAGACCAGCGGCTCTTCAAATATGCAATGCCATCCTCAAGGAGAAGCACTGACAGCAATCACCAAAGTTGCAGCGTTCTTCTTCAATCAGCCGCTGCTGAAGTCATGACAGGCTGGAATTGCGTAAGCCAAGCATGTGTTAGGGAGGCCGCTCGCCCTTTCAAAAGACCAGATGCTCATTGCCTGGATATTGTTCTACGTTTAGCAATATGTCAAGTCTAACTCCTCTTAACTCATGCTGCCCAGTTTGGGCAATGCATTCCCTGTCCTTTGGATTGAGGTTGAAAGCCAAGACCGCCTGCGCCTCAACCAGCCGGTCCTCCACCAAGGAGGGAGGAAAGTCTTTCTCTAGGCGTGGAGACCTGCGAAGTGAAGCCTGTAAAGAGTGGCAGAGTGTGCTCTGTAGCTATTTGTGTTCGTAGAGTTGAGGAAGCCAGGCATCTCCGATAAGCTATATGCAAGCAGTAAGAAAAAGTTGACTGAGCATTGGATGCACGCATTCAGAATCCCACAGCTCTCCTCACTGACTGACAGTTGGACTGATCTCCAGAGATACTGGAACAATCGCTTCTGGATGAAGTACAGGCGGCCGTGGCCCTCGTTGTCCCGAGACTTCAGCAGCTTTTGTAGCGCGAGTCCTCGTTTAAATGAAATGCAATTGCTGCTGGCCTGGAGAAGAATTACTTTGGCTCCTGTGGTGTCTGTCTGCAACCAAAAGACTAGCACAGTATTGGAAACATGTTTTCGGGATGAGCGCGGCGCTTCGTTGAGAGCTCTCCGGGGCACTGAAACTGAAGACAGCCGGGTCGCCGAATTCTTGCAACGTGGTCGAAGACCCTGCAACCTCAGCACCAGGGAAGCCAGCACGATGATACACTGGGCTGGAAAACCCCTCGAGCCAAACTGTTGATGAATGCTGGCTGTCACTGATTTTCTCCTCCTTGCAATGGCACGAGCAATACCTAGCTGGACCTAGCTAGCAGGCGCAGTGTGGCTTCTCTTTGTATGTGTAGGTCGCCATTGCTGACTACCCTGTACTTATGGTACCTCGAGCAACCGCTGCCAGAGTACAATGCCATTGCAGGTCATCAAAAAGACGCAGTTGCTTGTCGAGGTGCGCTAATTCTAGGCTTCTGCATGGGTTCCGGCCGAGTTTGACGTGTTGGAGAAGCCCCTCCTGGCACAAGCACGTCGCTTGGCGAGACAGGTTTTGCATCTCGATTTTCATTCATGCAGGTCACGGGTCCAGCGTAGGGGTCGCATACACATGGTTGTCTTGGCCAGTTGCCCTCAACCTTGACTCCAAGGCAGACAATGAAATCTAGCTAGCCTAACCAAGCCGGCGGAAACTTGCAAACGCTTCGTCCTTCACATGAAAAAAAAATGTCCGAGAATTATATAAATACAGCTCTTACATCAATCGAATCTCCAAGATCCTGTTCTGTATGTATACTGGGAGGCTACCAGTAACTGGAACACGAGGGACGGCCAATAGCTTTTGCGAAGGGCTCGTTGAGGTGACTTGTTGAACGAAGGTCTTGTGAAGCTTGCCTGTGTACACAACCCCGCGCTCCTTTCGGAGGGTTCCGGCTGAAAACGTCGATGCGGTAGAGAAAAGAAGAGTCCTGCAGATTGTTCATATTGCTCTAAGAAGCCAGTACTACGATCATAAAGTTGTCGCCTCCCCAGCGCTGAAACACGATCGACATAAAATCGCCTTAAAACCCAACACCTGTCAAGCTACAGTGAAGATGTGGGGCAGTGCCCCAAACTGCGGAGGGGCAGTGTTTTGGCATAATGTCCTGGTCCACCGCGTCACAGTGACACCAAGTTATGTCCAGCAAAGAAATGCAGTTGGCAGGGTCTGCTGGCGTGTTATACTCAGCAACTGCAATCTGCAAACGCGTGAAGTCAACCTTGGCGGCCACACCCATGCAAAGAATTTGGGTACAGTAATTGTTTCTGAGAGACGTTGCCTTACCCATGAGTGTACGTCTGTGGGCCCCCTAAACGAGATCCCTAACGTAGGGAAACGTCTTTTCCACTGTCGTCAGCCACTGAAGCGACGTGACACGGAGCATTTGAATCTGAGGGCTGACTTTGGCTACCCGTTGCATGGCGAATGTTGTGCGTTCTCTGCCAAGACGCCCAGATCCGACATCGCTCCTGAAGGGGCCCCGGAAATATCTCCAAATGTAAGTTCGTAGGCTCCACGGCTGAAAACTACTAATCAGGACCAACGGAAAGAAAATGTCAGATGCTATGACGAAAGCCATTGTTTGCAAGAGCCGTTCCATGTCTTCCAAAATCCTGCGAAATGAGGTGTGGGGCTTATAAGCCCACGTGTTCAGATACCGATTTGGGGGTCCCCATAGTAAGGACTATACTATTTTGGTAGTCCCTATACTTATTTCCATCACTAGGAACTTGCTCTCCTGGATGTCCCCCTCCGCGCCACAAGCTCCCCTGTAAAGTCGATAAACCTGCCGCGAAAGGCTCTCATTACTACTTTTGTTCTTGGACTGCTGCAGCCACTGATCTGTGGTACTGTAGTAGCCGTTTCAGGTGTAAGAGCAAGTGAGTAGGCGAGGTAGATGGAATAGGAAAAGGCCCAGAATCTGCTGTTGTGCTCTCAGAAAAGATTGTCATTCTAGACCCCCTGCACAATGAAGCATCTTTCTAGAACCCAAGCCTCCAGCCAATTCGCTCAAGTTTGGATGTCTTCTGAAAACGTAGGAATGAAATACCTCGACTCCAGAAAACATTTGAACGCCACCCCTGCGCATCCAGAAATGCAGGCTCCTTAGCACATTTTGTCTTAGCCTCAGTTTACTTTACAGGAACCCCATGAATCAAAGTCCTTGACTAGAAGACCACAATCCTGAGCTGCTGGGCTGCCTGGCCTCTGCGGAGTCGATCAGCTCGGGAACCGCCATCGACACATCGCCTATGGTCACAAAGCTGCTTATATCAGCTCAGTTGGCGCCCTGTGGTGAAAAACTCCTAGTATCCCCCTTAAGACCACCCGAAACGCATACTGCGCTATATACATATATATATATATATACTCCCCCCATATAACCCCTGCAACCCCTATAGCCCCTATCTTCTTTGGGCTCTGCATACTAGCGAAGGAGCACACACGGGCCACACCCCGAGCCCGGCTATCTACATGTCTAGCGCCCGTCCGACACAGAAGGCTCGGGAGGCTTGGGGTGCTGACATAGGGTTAAAGCTTTAGAGTTTATGCTAGGACCTCCCCCGTAATTACCCATTACCCCCCCCCGGCATGGAAGGATCCCAGCACAGTCATTCCCGCTTCTCAACTCTGCCGTGAAACTTACGTGGACGTATGTTGGTTCTGTCTTTATCGGTACGCCTCTAGCTGTCTTCTCCTTCCACGTACTATGTGCATTCCCGAATGATGCGCCGAGTTTTAGAGCACTCGTGTCCACAACTATTCACATTTGATAGGCGAAGCTCTCTCTATCTCTCTCTGCCACTGAATCTTGAGCAATTTGTGTTGGGCTTCACCTACTCTTTTGCAATTGAAGATGGAGCCAATGGACGCCCTGAAGAGAATCAACACTATTTTGGGCGCCTATTATGATCGGAAGGGGCATGCTCCAATAGTGTCATTCGCTCTTTTCTTCCAAAACGTGTAGAATATACGAGACACGATACCGTTCAGAAGTTATCTCCACCATGGCTTGCTGAGCTCCATCGAAATCATCGAAGACGAAACATGAGGTGGGAAGACACACACGCCATGCCAAGGTTTGGCTTGGGGACTTCAGGGAGCCCGGCGTCATCGCATTTCTGCGCTTACAATCGTATTAGGATAGGATGTGGAAGGAGACAGGAGGCCCCATGTTGGACATGTTCATGCGTGCGTCAAGCTCGCGATGGCAGCAGTCGCTTTTTAAGCCAAAGTTGCTGTCGACGGAGGAACCTCAGTCAGGAAATTGGAAAGTAAAGGAAACCGTGATAAAACAGCTGGTATGGTCCCTGATGTTGGGGTTCGCCTATCACACAATGCCACCACCTACTGTGCCACAGACTGGTGCAAAAGCCATGAGACGTGGGCAAGAGAAACGTGCAGCTTGCAGATTCTTGTAACCCACGTGTTTATTCGGGACCTTTCGAAACTGCATGATAGGACCAAAGCGGAACACGTGATGAACTTCGTTTCGCACATAGGGATCGCTTAAACAATGGGAATCCAACCACCATCACAGAATCTTCCCTGAAATCGGGATCAGATCCTTACTCCACCAGGCAACTGGAGCTGGTTCTTGGAGGCTGCACCTGTTCCCAAAAACATGTCAACCTCTTGGTGTCTCAGTTTACGTAAGAAATTTACATACGAGTCTATCTATTGGGCCAGAGCTTGTTTCATCTCAATTTTCCGAATGTGCTTGTTGCTGTAGGTCAATTTTGAACAAGGGCCTAGATACTTCGGCTTGAAAGGCGGGTCCTATCAAAGGAAGGACAACATACATCAGGGTCAGTACTTAGTCCGTGGCAATGCGCATTCAGACATCTGGCTAAGAAGAATTAGAATGCCTTCGCCCAGAAGTTGGGCCTGTGCTGTGCTATTGAACACCACCGACCTGTCTTTCTGCAGGGCTCTATTGCAAAATGGAGCCACTTTCCGCAGGCCTTGAAGTCCTCCTCCGACTCGTCCTGAAGGCTAGGCCGGCCGCTCTTCAGCTTGTAGCCTCAACTCACATGGCGCTCTGTCGAGATCAAGAGGCCCAAGCTCGGGCCGCCTGCAGTAGGAGAGCAAGCCTGTTGGGCGTTACATTGGCGGCTGGTCTCCTTGCGTAACCTCGCAGGGTGTCCGTAACACTGACCGCGCTCTATATATCCAGCACCAAAGAATGCCGCCTTCCGTGAAGAGGTTTTGGCCGGGTCTTATCCGAAACAGGTTGGGGCGGTCAGGGTGGATTCATGTCGCCCTTCCAGCAGCTTCCGATGTTTTGAGATGTTGGAGATTTGATGTTGCTGTGGAGCTGACGATCTATTTTGCTATCGGCTTATGTAAGGCATTGGTTCACACAGGAGTGCTGGAGATCTAGCGCAATCTTGTTTTGTCACCTCCACTACAGGCCCTGAAAAGGGTTCATGTCTACCAAACTTCACTCCTCACCCGCTTGGCCCCATCCCACCAAATCACAAATCAACGGCCGAGGAACCGAGGCAAAGGAACAAATGCTCCAAGCGGACCATGCCGACAAGAACGCGGGACCTTGGCTGTCAGGGAGTCTGGCACCTGGCAGGCATGACATGAAGGTCAGCTCCCGTATCCTGCTGTCAAAATGGGACGTGCTTGGATTTGCTGGTGTTGGATGAGGTGCAGGCAAGTACACCACGCCAAAGCAAGACACAGCATGTATCAGCGCACTGCCAACCTTCATGCTCGTAGCCATGGTAGCCGTGATTGTACAAACCCATGCTAAATTGTCAACCAGGCGGCTCAGCACCTCAGCTCGCGCAAGGATGTAAACAAGTTATGGAGTTACGGAGCCGTTCGAAAACGGAGCTATGGAACTCTCCGGCTTTGCCTTGGGTACCTGGCTATCATTACATAATCCGCTGCCAAAAGCAACTGATCACAGGCCTCGCGACTCAACGCTTACAATTAGTGGCACTTGACAGGATACTGCCGATCAGCAACCAACTTTGCCATGTAGCCAGGCAATGTAAACAGCAAGCAGCTGTTTCACCCTCTTCCTTCAGGATCCTTTATTTGAAGCAAGTTGCGGACGAGCAAGTTGTGGCCACTGGTCACGGAAGACCTGCAAAACCGTTTACGCATAATGCATAGGATCCAGGATGACAGGACACAACTATTTGCTTTTCTGCCTGCGGGTTTTGCTTCCTTAGTGCGGTCCTACCAACTGAACCTTGTTCTGCCCCGCTGCCCCAGAAGGGCCCGTGTGCCTGGCGTCCACCTCGGTGAGGACCCGGATGCGGTCGGAGTGCTTGGTGGCCAAGGCACTTTCCACCGCCACGCCGACCTGGCGCAAAGCTGCTATGGAGCTCGCGGTGCTTTAGAGGGGGCCGGAGACAGGAGACAGGTAACTTCTTCAGGGTAGAAACGGGGATTGCGTAGGGATCTTTCTAAAAATCTCATCTCGCACCCCCCCAGAGCACCAGCGAGGGAAGTTGCCGGTTGAGTAGCAAAAGCCAACAGACATCACTTCATGTCCGTGTCCATGGAACTTGCTCAGCAAAATCACGGAAACACCTGGATTCTCAAGTCCAATGCCTCAGACGGTCTTCATCAGGACATGAGAAGACTGGATTCTCCATGTGCTCAATAAGAAGCTTCCTAGAGGATTGTGCTCAGCGGCATATTCGTAGACCCGGTTGAAGGACATGGAGATGTTGGCTTTGGGGTCGCGCTCGCACAACTCCCGCCACTCCTGGCAGGGCTCTCTTTGGCAAAAGGACCCTGAGAGCCATGAAGGCGCATGGGTGCTGACTTCAAGCTTACTTTAACCAATCTTAGCTTCCAGGGTTCGATCAGGATTCCCAATGGCTCTGCAGACTCTATGGGCATCGCCAGTGCAGCAAAAAAAGAGATCACATGATTTGCCACCTGACCCAAAGAGCATGTCGTTTTCTGGCTTGGCTCCTGTTTTATGCCGGCCGCGCAAAGCACTTCCCTCCAAAACGTTCCCCCAGCTCAACTCCTTATGAAGCTTGCAAAGCGCTGCCATCCAGTAGCTTGCGAAGACTTCCACGGGATCCTTTTTTGCAAGCTCCTTCCTCAGTGTAGATGAGCAGTGAAACCCACAAACGTCAGAAATCAGACCATGCAGCATGCAGTATTCAGAGAAGAACAGGTCCGCTGTGACGGCTTCGGATTAGCATGAATGCTTCTGTCGGCTGCCGGCAAGAAGACCCAGCTTGCTTGAGACTACCGGAGGTTTGGAAGAGACATCGCCATGCGCTACTTTGACCCGACTGAGAAGTTGCTGCGCGCATCCTGCCTACACATTCTCCCAACTCCAAGTGTCAGAGAAGAAAGGAGTGGCAATGCCGCGATTTCATGATTGCTGGACAGTACATGAAGGCAACACTGCTGCTGACAACTCCCATGAACACCATGTAGCATGACAAACATTGTATCTCTGATGAGCGTTACTTACACGCAGGAAGAAGAGATGCTCCAATCGCAGGGAAGTTGCAGAAAGCGCTTCATTGCCAATGGATGCGCTGCAGGCAGTGTCTTTACCTTCCAGGCAAGAGCAGTAAGTAGCCACAGCCTAACTTCTACAAGACCAATAAGAAAGATTAAGACACTGTTCAAGCACAATCTCAGCACTTAGACCACTGCAGTTGGAAGACGAAGCAGCAAAGCGTAGTCACAACGATGCAATAATGGACACCAAAATACATGCACCAAGCGGCCGCAAATCTAGTGTTCAGTGCTGCTGGGAAACTGGAAAGAAAAGTGAGAGGGCAGGCATACGTAAGGCCCTGACAGGACCCAGCATGGGCCGCGCATGCAGGCGCAAATGGACGGCAAGCAGCTGACAAATTGTAATGCCAGCAGCGGAAAAGGGGTACCACGCCTCAGAATGTCACAGGCACAGGGACCCTGTACACATTGCGCAGTACTGCTCCTTCAGGACTGGGACTCACCATCTTCAGGAAATCTGGTCGCCGCAACTATCAGGCTTCTCGGTCTGATGTAGGCACCCCTCTTCTTACTTCTGAGGCTGCTGGCGCGAGAAGGGAACTTGGCCTCCTCCATCAGGAACCGCGCCTGTCACAAAATCCCAGGGATTGGGCCTGCCTTTGACATCACGCCAGGAAAACCACAGTGCCTGCAATCCCACTTTCGGTAACGGTGCAGCAAAGCAAAAACAACTTTACAACCGGACCTTCCGCGGAATTTTCTTCCACCTATTTCTCCCAGGTATGAAGCTCAAGTTTGTTTGGAAACTGGCGAGCCATGTCAATCTATCCTCAGTTCTGCGGAGCCTGCGCCGTGTGCTTGTCTGCTAGGAAGAGAAGGCAGCGCAAGGACAGGAGGCCTGTTTAGATGACGTAGGCTTCTGAGACAGGGTGCGCTTGGAGAGTCTAGGGGTATAAATCAAGGGGTTACGGTCCCGCCAGGTAGGATTCTTTGAGAGCAGTTTTGAACATCGCCCCTTACAGGCTCAAGTGCCGGTTCCCTTGGCCAAGGGAGCCATGTTGCTTCTTTTCGCCTTCTAAGCTTTTGAATTGCCAAGACTAGAGGCGATGTGGAGCCCTGAGGGGCTGCAGCTGCAAGTCGCTTGTGATCCTTGTGGTTGTTGCGTGCTGCCCAGGACTCAAGCGTTACTGTGAACTGTCAATGCATCCGAAAAAACAGACACCAACGAAAGCACGGACAGCAGTTATGGCAGCAACGATAGCAAATATGCTATAGATAACGACCGCTGCCATGATGGACCAGGGAACCTCCTCCACGGAAGTCAGTCCAGGGGTTGGCGCTCCTGGGATGAAAGTGCAGCAGCTGCAACCGCTACCAGTGTTGTGTATACTGTTACACTGTTGAAGTATCACTACTCATGCGGCACAATTCGCCTTCAAGCGTGCTGATTTGCATAGTTCAGTCTACGCGTCATGCAGACGGAAGAGTGGACAAATAATTACTCAAGTCTTTCTCTTGATTCAGTGTTCTCAGCTAGGGCGCGGGTCTCTGCACCGGAGCAGCTTATGGCTGGGTCAGCTTGGGATCTGGGATTGTGAGAAAGTGCTGGGCCCAAAAACCCATCCCAAGGCTACCGCTGCACCGCTACAAAAACGAAGCATGAAAGACAGAGGAGCAGGTAGGAGTAGGTACTCATCTGCAAGTCGCGGGGCTGGAAGCCAAGGTCGTCTGACCACCGCTTCGACCGCACCTCGTATGGCACCTGTCCGTGCTCTCCCTGGCATTAATGAAAAAAACATGGCTGCCATGGGGCTGAATCATGGCAGGGAATCAGAAGTTCAAGCCTCTATGTAGCGAGGGCTCAGAAGGATGAAGCAAACTCTGCAGATTTGACGGTGCGCTGGATTCCCGTGCGCTTCACTTGGGATCTTTGAGCCTTCCGCAGCCCTAAAACACTATGGTCTAGCAATGGCAGCCCGTACTATCCGCGATGTGGTAGCCTGATCTCCGAGCATGAGCTCCCAGTACCTTAGCTGCCTCCTTCTGAGATTAGTAGCACGCTTGGCCTGCCTTTTTGCCTGAGAGCTGTTGACAACTTTCCATCTCTCATGAAGGCTTCGCATGTCTGGCCTGAATGAAATCAACATCATGCCAAGTTGTGTTGCGCGACATCATTGCACCATGCGCAAACTAACACTTTCCGGACACACTGCCCTCTTCTGCAAAGATGCGGCCATTGTCCTTATACCCTTCCTACATGACTACTTCTCACAAGCTCCGCATGAGTGCTGCTCTGCTGCTCCTCCATCGCTTGCCGATGGCTCTCGTTGGCTTCCTCGGAGGCATGATGCTTTCAGTTTCATAAACGATTCCTCCAGTAAGGCTAGGGTGCGGAGAGGTCTCAGCATGCTGCTACGGAACCTAGCAAACAGCAAAATGTGAAGACTCTTGGAGATGTTGGGCCTGGAATGGCTGTCGAAGTACTGACTCGGTGCGCAACACCAAGGCAGATCTGCGCAACCTACTTGGAGTTGGCGACTGAATGGTCTGTGGCAAGGAAACCCAAGTACAGCAACTACACGTAGGAACGCCTGAAGGGAAATCAGCACAAATCCTTCATATTCTGTGTCTCAGCATGTCTGCATGCATGCAACATCAATCCCGCACAGCCACCGAACGCACGGTTTTGCCACATCTACAACATTATGTGCTGTAATGGTCAACTGCGCTGCTTCTCGAGGTAACTGCGTATCTGCATGACTCTATGATCATGGTTGGCCGCTGGCACCTCTTGCATATGGACTTTCTTTGCCAATAGCTCCGCTGTAACCGGCTTCTGTATCAAGGGGAAGGCTGCGCATATCACGCCAGTGGTGTTGACGCATGTTGCTACCAATGAATGGCTTCGTGAGATAGTCAAAGCCATGCTCTGAGCATTCTAAACCGAAACCAAGCATCATCCAACATGATCGAGGCCAATCTGGAAAGCTGGCTATGGGCCATCTCCTGTGGCAGGCTAAGACTAGAGTTCGCAGTCCGCAGGATGCTGGAGGGTGCGCAATCTCACGCGCCACCCAAGCTCGGCCACATGGAGAGCAGGATTTGTTCTAGGCAGGAAGTGTGAAAGGATTCGAGCAGACTACATGGACCTTCCAGAGTGTTCCGTATGGGCCCTTTGTCTTTGCTTTTAAATCAAAAAGGAGGGCAACAATGCCGTCTTCGGAGCAGCTTGTATGGACTCCTCGCCCAACGAACAAAACGAATCAAAACCACACAACAAACTGGCAAAAGACACCCAACCACTTCAAGCCGGTCCCCGGATGGGCTTTCTGAGCCGCAAAGCTTCCCGAGGGTCCGGACTTGCTGAACCGCAGCATGTGAGACTTGACCCGGTACGCTACACGAGGCCCTGTCCTCTTCGGGAGTGGTTGCCTTGGCACGGCAGTCTGTAAGGCCTAGTCTAGAGTCTAGTGCCGGAAAGCAGCATATGTTCTGGCCGGTGGGGTCTGCAAATTCCATCGCTGAGATTGAGATTGCTGCGGGCAGGTCGGCAACGCTAGTTTGTTGTCACGTTCAAGGGAAGCCACACAATCAAGTACACCCTCTTGCAGCTGACACTTCCGACACCTGCGAGCCTCTGCCTTGCCACAACACTGCGCAGAAGGCTTTTGCGAAACAGACCTCTGTTGTTACTCTATACAAAGCTGTCACCGTCACTCTGCGGGCCAGGTTGCAATATATCTGGACCAGGAGCAGCAACGGCCACAACAGCCTGCTGCGTGACCTGTTCTTTTTCTTCTTGCCACCCTGGTTAAACCATGTTCAATTAAGAGTTGTTTGGTGATCATCGTGGCTAAGTTAGGGGTGAGGTAATGAGTAAGGGGTTAGGCTTCCACTCCATAGTCTTTGTTTGCCCTGTTGATGAGTTCCAGCTGCAGTTGAAGGCCTGCCGGAGCTTCGGGCATCGAGGCGGTGCTTCTTGAGATGGCTGGCCTGAGCTGCTTACCCGGAATCATTGCTGTCATGACTGCCATTAATGACCATGGTAGGTTTCACTAAAATCTGCCTTGGTTCATGGGTTTTGCGACTTGGGATTCGGGGACACCGGTGCCCACACGGGGAGCGGGATTTGGTGGTGGTGAGTCTGCGTGGCTGCTTCACGATCACGTCCTTGGGTGGAGAACTCAAAGGATACAGCAGGTCTTCAGAGAGATTGCATGGAGCTTTGGCTGAAGAAGGTTCAGGGTGGGTTCGATGGGAGGTTTGCTAGCTGGTTGTTGCAAAATACCATAAAGGGCACGGGCTGCCCCCTCCCCGGTGCAGCGTGATCTTTTCACCGCAGGTGCGGGAAACTGAGCGGGTGCCACCGGATTTGGAAAACATGACGGAGCTGTTTCTGATCGAAGCACTTATTACATACACTTGTCGAAGCGCTGGACTTGAGATCTCTTGACTTCTTCTTGGTGAGATGGCATTTGAGGCTGCTTGGCCTCAGCCACCTTTCAACACCCCAGTCCCAAACCCATCAACCGAAACTTGCGCTGCAACAAAAGATCGATTCTTGTTGCGACCCAGACCTGAAGCCCCACGCATCACACTCTGGTCGGACACCTTACATTGTGAATCCAGGAAAGTTAAGCCCCGTGAACCATCCTTACAAGGACACCGCGTGGGATGTTGCTCACTAGCGCGGAGCGTGCGTTCCCCCTAGAGGATCCTTGGGCTGCAGCCAAAACAGGCCACACTCTTGAGAACTCCCCTCAGGCCATCCCTGTAGGATTCCAAGCAAACATCACTTAATTAAATCTGCACGACACTATTCCAAGAAAAGGTCCCCGCAACACACATCTAGACTGAAGCACCAACAACAGGGGCCCTGCACTTTGGGGACCAAGACAAGGGCTCTGGGAGCGTCATTTTCTGATTATGGAATATAACCTACCTGAGGAAATATTCATGATACTGGCCACGCAGTTGCTAAGCCGCGGCACTTATTCTTAAGTACTTGGCATATGCCCTAGGACATGGAGCGTGTATCTGGCCTTCAGAAGCTAATGTTTCTATCAGGTTCTGTACTTTTACAATCAGGTTTTCATCTTTCTATGTAAATATAGATATATTAATATGTATATATATATATGCATATGCATATGCAATACTGTGGTGCACAGAACGCGAAACCAGAGCAAGCCCCCTTCCCTAAGCTTCAGACCGTCGAGCCGCAGCTCTAAACCCAACCTCTAAACTCAATCCCAAAATGTTCTACGGCTGCTGTCCAGGACCCCAACACATGCACCGAGAGGATTTGCTTGCTGTTGCCAAGAAATCCCTGCCTAAGCTTTGAACCCTGAACTTCACGAACTGCCATAGCCCACAAGTCTAAACTCAAGAAAAGGTCCACAACCATCAGACTTCAATTGGCCGAGCTTCAGCCGGGCAGGGAGGCCCAGCCTCATCTCACTCTGGTAATCAGAGATACCTGGGCCGAAGGTTTCGGGCTCTTTAAGGCTTTTGGGCTTAGAATTGCTGAGGTCGTGAATTTCGTGATGTCCTTAGATTGTCATTCCATATAAAGCCAAGCATGAATGGGTTGGGACTGTTGCCAGGGATCAGAGAAGCAGGCTCAAAGTGAGGAAAGGACTTGAATCACAAGCTTTGCAAAACGTGGCTAACCTCGAGAAGCCTCCCGAAAGGGGGCATGGTCCTTCCTCTGCAATGAATGCAGCGCTCTCGATGCAGTAAGTGAGAACGCCTCATACTTTAAGCTGCAGACAAATAACCCCTACATAATTCCTTTTCCATTGTATTTTCCATTTGATTCTCCATTATTGGGGTAATCTTGGGTTAATTGTACTATTACTATTACTATTATTCCTATTACTATTACTACTATTACTATTTTTACTATTACTATTTTTACTATTACTATTATTGATAGTACGATTATTAATACTACTATTATTGATATTACTATTATTAATCTTACTGTTATTAATATAGTACTCTCAAGATGACATGGGCCACCCCGTCCAGAGGCAACAAATACATGTGCAAGCCAGCTGAGCAGCTTCCCTATACCAGCATGCATCCACCCGTGAATGAGTAGGTGCCCCTTCTACCAAAACGAAACCGTCCTGCAACATCTCCGGGTCAAACGCCACGGAATCAAAGCTTCAGCCTGCATATTATTTCCTTACCCTGTGGCTTCTCGGATCAGAACAAACCTCGAAGAAGTCATAAAGTTAGCCAAGAAAGGCAAGCTTCCGAAGGTGGAGTGCTTCCGCAGGGTTTGCGGCCGCAGTTGCTGTGACTCCGTCACCTCCTTCCTGGGTGTCTCCTGCACCAACTGCTAGGGCACAAGCTGCCCAAAACCCCTCCTTTGATCATATCGGTCAAACAGCACTTTGTGCTTGAGCTGTTTGATGCCTTCTTCTACCTGCTCCAAGATTCGTTGGATCCTGAGCTTCAAGAGCCCTGCTTGAATTGCCAGACTTCATGTGCTGAGCTACTCGTAGCAAGAAAACAGATTCAGGTCCCAAAAGGCTGCGGACCCGTAAGATAAAAAGGTTTCAAGGGCGAAGCCCCCAACTCGTAATCGATCCTGCGCTCGGAGCAAAAAGGCCGCAACAAACCCCCCAATCTGGGACAAAGTGCGTACCAGAATGCCAAGAAATCCTTGCAAGATGCCTGGAACCACAAAGTATAGGCATCAACAACCACTGAGCGGCCATCAAACATAATATCATGGGTGCAGCACCATGCGACAAGCATTAGGTGCTATCATGTTCGAAGCCATAGGGATTTCGGCTATCATAACCCCTTGCCTTGCAAGCTCTCTCCTACCCAATTGAAGGCCCCTGGCATGGCATTGGCGCAGTCCTCTAAAACCTTCTCTGCAGCTACGGGCTCCGAAGCCTGCGCTTGGGTCTATAGGGCTCACGAGAAAGTTTGCTAATTGCATGGCGCAAGATTGCGCAAGGTTCATGAACAAGCTTGAGGTTTAGGGCTTGGGGCGATTGCGCGAGCATTTGGAACTCTGCAGGCATCCAACAAAGGAATCTAAGAGCATTTTCCGAAGCCTCCCGCCGCAAACACCCTATACCCTACAGTACTTGCAACTGCGAGAAGCTGAATTTCTGCCAGACCTTGGTTGATCGTCGAAACAAGCGCACCATCTCCACAGTTTCAACACCGCCTGAATAATCAAGAATGCAGTCCTCTGGAGCTTACCTGTCAACGCTGCCAACTTAGCAGAATGAAGAGTGATCTTGGCAAAGGAGGCAGAACTCTTGTGGCATGCGATGGCCCTAGTCCCTATAAAATCAGCCTGCCTATCTATATAATGATTGACATCAGCGTCTGGAGCCTCGTGAGGCATCGAAGGTTGGGACGACATGCTAGACTACAGAAGACAACAAAGACCGCACGGTCTCTGCGAACCCTTTCAAGTCACAGAAGCCTCTTCAGTCCCCCTCAGCAATCCCAGAGCAGGCCAGACCTCATCGCGGAGCGATGTTCGGGTCTCGGCGCCCTTCGCTGATACCAAAGGTGCAAGAAGGCACAAGCAAATATGTAACATATGCATAGGCAAGCCAAGTAGGATATGGAGTCTGAACAGAGTAGCTTCCAAAATTTGCAGTGCCAGCATGTGCTAGAGTGCTAATGCACCCTCCGCCGTGTCACATATCAGGACTCTTCGCGGGTGGGACCATTCTTTTTTCCAACTTTCGCGCAGACGTGCGTGACTGAATGGCGGGCGTCGGGAGAACGCCAAAAGGGAGCAGGTGGGCGGGGCCTTGATGTAAGCTCAGACACAGTCAGGGCATGAGAGTCGCAAGACTAACCTGTAGTAGACAGCATGAGGATCCGAAATGAGAGGACTAAAGTCGATGAAGCAAGCACATCCGCAACCTAAGTCCCAGCTGGACATCGTAAAGAAGCTGGTAGAGGCAATGCTGCTGCTGCTGCCACCACCGCCTACAACAAGCTGACATGGCAATGTTCATGCCGAGCTTTGTATCGCTCTTCTCACCACTGTTGTGTTGCTGGTGGCGGCAGTGTCGGTCGCAGCTATCGCGTCTGCCTTTGAAGCCAATGGATGTGCTGCTTAAATTCTACACGACGGGAGAAGCAAACCCTGAGCTGCCACAGTTAGCGCGTCCAAGCAAACACGGCTCCCTGCACCTAAACTACAGTCTGCCGGGTATGCACATGGGCAATTTCTGAAAGCAAGCTTTCACACGCTGCACCCTAGATTGCAAACGGATACAGGCGGCATTGTAAGGGGGTCGTATCGAAAAGAAAGCACCCATGTCTCATTACCGAGATGAATTGGCATTGCTTCCAGCACGCCGAAAAGGTTGAGCACAAACATAGCCTTGGCAGTAGTACTGAGTGATTCTCGTCGTGTAACCTATGAAGCAGTAGCAGCGTGCAAGCGGCTGGAGCTCGTGGTCAACGACCTTGGGCGACATTTGCGCACATCCAGTGCGTTGACGTCTCCAGGGAACGGGATCGCAGCTCGTGCTTGCCTTGTGCTGCATCCCCTGGACTGACTCCAGCAAATGTACAACATAAAGCCGAGGCCGGCATAATCATGTAATTTTGGGAAAAGTTTGCCCTCCGAAGCCTTCAGCTTCTTGTGGCAGGAAGTTTGTGGATATGGCTTCCCATTATCATGGGTGCCTACAACCACCTGGAAAATCCCGAAACCGACCCAGGCAGGAATATTCAAAGGATACGTGTCCAGTGTGGTTCTTGTGAAAACCTACAAAGACATGTAAGTTCTCAACTTGCCAAGCGCAGCATTTCCTCACCGAAGGTCGACAGAATGGTCTCATCTGCTGAAAAGCTTCGTGACCTGAGAATTTGTCAAAAAATAGGCGTCCATCTTGTAGATCCCCACAGAATACCATGGTTCTTCTCGCGATCTCCAAAAAGGCTGAACCCTAATTTGTTGACCTTGAACCTCTGGAGCCTTAGGTACCCCTCACCATACCCCTAGGAGCAGCCACTTAAGTAAGACAGCAGCAAGACAACAGAAGACTAGTCTCATCGGTCTTTTTTCCTCTCAGTACAGCCAGCCCGCACTTGGGAAGCAGTTGGGGACCATGGATTGCCAGCTACGTCGAGTTCTTGGCATGTTTTTCACGACTCGTCAGTTTCCAAAGTTGTGAGGGAGATCATAGCATATCAAGTGAAACGTAAAATCGAATATAAGGAAAGCAAGATGGCGGATCGTGGATTGAAGAGACAGTTCATCAGCGACAATAGGTGAAAGAAGTCGTTCACACCTTCACCCCCCATCTCAAACTTTGTGGCAGCCTCCCACCTCCAGTGATGCATCGACACGGAAGGCCTTCAAGCTCTCGGCCCGGCGCCAAACCTGCGCGGGCTATGTATGGAGATCTTTATGCATTTCAGGGTTGTATCCCTTGGGTCGCGCCTTTAGGTCTAAGAATCCGTCTAAGGAACCCCACGCATCTACATTGGCCTATCGAAGGAATGCACTGTAGTCACACGAAAGGAAACCTTCTATCCTGGGTTCCGCGCCACCCTGGAACCCATTAGGCTTACGAAGACAGGGGGCTTGCAGGGTTATTGGCCCGAGATTTACAAAGTCTTTCTTTCAGGGTTTGACTATTCAACGACTCAAAGAGTAATGAGAAAGCCTTGGAAACACACAAGCATGAGCAGTGTGCACATTGCATGGCCGAAATTGCCCAACCCTGCTTGTCTGAACGAGTGGACAGGCAAAACGAACAAGACTGACTTAGTGCTGCTGAAATGGAGGTGATCAGCGTAAACAATCCCTGTATATTCACCCCAACCTTCGCTTCCATACGGCACCAATAGGCTAAAATCAGCCAGGGTACCCTGTCCCGGGGCGACAGTGGGCTGTCAAGGACGTGGGATGCAATCTTGTCCTAGGTTGGCATCCCGCTTAAAGGGGCTTTTTCTCAAGCTCGCCGGCCCCTGCAATAAAACACCCATGCATAGCTTCAAGAAATCAACATATCACCCAATAACCCGAAACCGTCAACCGCCCGCCCAGGGTCTAACTTCGCTTCGATATGCTTCAGGTCCGCGTGTAGGGCTACTTGGTCGATCGCCCGCGCTGGGCCCCTGCATCTCAATATGCCGTTTATGAATTCGTCCAAGGTTACCTCAGGGCAACGGTTTGACAGGGGTGGTCTGCAGTTGGAGTCAATACGGGCGCTTGCGGTTATCAAGTTTTGCTACAGTGTTGGGCAAGCACATAGAGCGCAAAGGGGCCCAAACACAAAGCAACGTGAAATGTAGCCATAATGCAAAGCCATAACTCCCCTCACTTCTGCCTGCATGCGTCTACAACGCACCAAAAAAAGCAAAGCTCCTTCGCTCCAGACTCCTCTTTGACACATAAACGGACTCCCATCGCAAGCCGCTAGAAACAGTATTTTTTATTTTGCCCTCTCGCCTCACCACTGTCGTTGGCCAACAGCCGGAAAAGCGCAGTTCCTTCATGCAAGTCCAGATCGATCGTCTGAAAGTATGCCTTGACTTTCGGATTGGTCAAGATTTGGCTCAGCCTCTCTTCCGTGATCATGCCACTTCCAGATGTATCGATGGCTCGAAATACGCCCTCCAGCTGCTCGATATAAGCAGCTTTCTTATGCATCCGTTCAACCACCAATTGCTCTGCATCATTCTGGGCAGCCTCAAGGGTGTCTTTCAAGAACACCTTGACCGCAGCTCTCACAAACAGAACTATATGGCCTTCGGCAGTAGATTTGAAGCATTAAAAAACCGGAGAAGAACATGTACTTGAAGAAGCAAGGAACGGCGCTGATTACTCGGATGACTGCGAATACTATAACTGTTACGTAAAGCACGAAGAAGATCACAAAAGTTCCATTAACCTTCTCGATCACCGGTCTCGCGTTGGTAGGCCAACTTCCACTGAAAGTGATCTCCTTAGTTCGACGATTTCGAAGGCTACACCATACCACGTCCGCGCATGGGATTGCGGCGGACAACAATGCTCTGCTCGGAAGCACGCTTAGTTGTAACTTTTTTTTGCTTACTTGTAACTTTTAGGGTTTTGAACTGGATTTAGTT